>OVAN01013783.1:0-12555 GCA_900406275.1 Anastatica hierochuntica
TACTAGGGCGTCATTGTGAGGTTGCGCGACGCTCCGCGTTGGCCACTCCGAAAATTCGATGACGGTGTCGTCCCTGATCGCAGCTTGGACGTCGTCAGTGCTCGAGTTTGCTTGCCGGTTGTAGCTTTTGATTGATCGGACTGTGTCGTTGAAGAATGGGCTTGGCCCCATAATCATAGTAATCCGTTTGCGAGCTGTGGGTGGCTCCGTCCGCTCCGACTGTCGCGTGTCCCGATCTCGCTTTGGTGGGTCCATGTTGTTGTGCAGGCGCTCTCCCTCTCGGTCCTCGTTCTTCCGAGCTAGCTCCTCCGTCTTGTATTTGTTAAAAAAATACTGCTTGAACCCATAACATTCCTCCGTTGTGTGTCCCGAGGTGTTATGGTACTCGCAGAACTTGTCCGAGGTTCTGGGTCCGTCACTCCGGGTCCAGGTGTTGGACTTGGACTTGTAGTTGGTGTTGGACCCCGAGTTCCTTTCGGACCCTTGGGAGTTGGATACTTGGAACGACTTATGCTTGGAGTTTCTTCCTTCAGACCGGTGCCCGTTGGAAGACCGCTTGTTATCCTTCTCGTCCTTGGGCTTCTCTTTAGATGCTGTCTTCGTCGAGGAAGCGTGCTTTTCTGCGTACGCTTTCTTTTTGTCCTCAATTTCCACGAACCTTGAAGCTCGGTGGAGTGCATCTTCCAGGGAGGTAGGTCGGTTAAGCATTAGGTCTTCTCGGAGACGGGAGTTGTACCAAAGGGCATTACGCAAAGCCGCGATGCCTGTCTCATCGCTGACGACCACATTGGAGATGACCGCTTTAAACCTAGATAGGAATGATCGCAAAGACTCGTCCTTCTTCTGGGTGATCGTCTAGAGGTCAGCATCGTAGGCGCTCTTCTCGATGAACATCGAGTAGTGCTTGATGAAGGCAGCCGATAACTCATTGAAACTGTCAATCGAGTTCACCTTCAGACGGGAGAACCAATTCAGAGCCGCCCCTGAGAGGTTTTCGACGAAGAGTTGGCAATATCCGACGTCTTTTTCGGCTTCATTGAACTTGGTCCGACCCATTGCAATGCAAAACGCGGTCATGTGAGCTCGGAGGTCTGTCTTTCCCTCGTAGGGTGCAATCTTGAGTTTGATGCTCGGGATTACGGCTCCTACAATCCGGCTGGTGAAGGGCGTCCGTTGAGTTTCTTCAATTACCCGGTGAACCTCCGGTGCCGAGCTAGTGGCCCTATGGATCTGGGACTGCATAGTCCGGAGCTCGGCGGTCACCTGGGCGAGCGTTTGCTTTAATGTCTGCAGCTCAGAGTCCGGATGGGCGGACATTCCTCCCAGGGTCGAGTCCTGATGGCCTTGGTCCCGATCGCCCGACCTCCGGTTAGCGGGGATCGCCCTGTCATCAGGTCAGGTTTCCAGAGCGCGGAGCTCCCGTGGGGAGATCGGGGCAATGGAGTTTATCCTTGCGAGCTGAGAAGCCTGAGCTTGCGCCAGCTCTTCTAGCTGCTCGCTTGACTGCCGATCCTGCTCTTCTTGTCTCGTGGTCCATTTTACCAGCAGGGCGAAGATACCCCGCATGTTTTCTGGGACTTGGTCCAACGCCGCCTGGACATCGAGGGTCGGGTGTACTTGCTTCTGCTCCTGAACCCCGGTCGCCGGATTGGCGTTGTCTCCGTCACGAACTCCTGGGAGGGTTGGGCTGGTTCGTCCATCAGCTCCGTTGTTGCTTGACATGTTGCCCTGAAAGCAAAAAAGAAAGAAAAAGAGGCGGGAGTATCTAAACAAACGCACACCGACTTACGTGGAATCTGATGTAGCAGAGCGGAATGCCCCCTCCTTCTAGCGCCAATTGTTGGATCCAGAATCCACACAGAATACCGGGTGTACGTTTTGCTATGATGTATGAGAAACAGACTATATTTTACTGGTTGCACAAAGTTTTCGAAACAATTACAAGCTAAGTTTTTGGAAAAGAAAAAATTGATCCCTTCTCCTAAGCTCCTCTTTCTCTACTTATACTACTCTCAGCTTGTAACTGCTCCTTTATTGCGCATTAATCTTCACTTTTAATGTCTGATCCTTCGGTTTTATTCTCCTATATCTTGAATCAATCGGGCCCCTCTTTTCTTTTCTTAATTTGGGTTGAGTTCCCCTTGATGGGCCTTAACGGCCCATCGACACTTTGATTCCTCAATCGAATCCCGGGTCGGTTCACTCCAAACCGGGTACGGGTGGAACCACCTCCTCTAGTGGGTGTAGCTGCCAACACTTGTCCATGGTGTGACCAAATTTGTTGCAATGTTCACAAGTTAGGCATCGTTCTTTGTTGTGGCCTGGTTTTTATTGCATACCTTACACTTTCTTTTATTAATACTCTTATTCAAACGGTTAATATATGGTCCCTTAGAAAAATGAGCAAAAGGTTCAGAACTTTCTGCGGTGAGAATGAAATTTCCCTCCTCGTTTTGAATTCTAGAACAAAATTCACATACGTACACATTTTCTCCATTCTTAAAATTCTTACACAATTGATTTGTATGTCAGGTCAAGGTGAGATAAAAAGGAGAAAGATTTATCTTGCCAAATTCCTTCAGCGAGAACGGCTTGATCGGTGGTTGGAGGTTTGAGAACTTCAACCTCATCCCTTATGGTTTGTTTCTCCGCCACATAGTCTGCGATGAATTGTCCTTATTGCTTTACAACTTCTAAAGATCTCATAATCTCATACACACTTTTGAGACCAAATCCCACATGTCCAAATGCCCAAACTTTTGAAGAAGTGAGTGGAAGTTGCCATGAAGGCTAAGTCCAGAGAGAGGATGTAAGTTCCAAGATTATAGGAGGAAGTCTAGGAAGTGATGGTAATAAAGATATTGAGATCAAATGCTATTTAAGGAGAAGTGGGATAACGTGAAAAGGGGATCTTCTTCTTCTTCTCTTTAACGACTCTGAAGATAAAAAACCCTAATACTATATTTTCATTCTTTGTAATCATTTACTCATTCTTTACTCTTTATTTCTTGTAATCATCGACATATTCAATTGCTCCGGTTTTGTTAAGAGGAGAAACATTTATTCTTGTCCCTTGTGTTAATCTCCTCCATATGTGCCAGTTTATCCTCCATTTTCAATCCAGAAAATTGATCATAACTTTCATCTTGGTACAAAGGAAATCGAAATGTTTTTCTCTCTCAATTCTTACCCTTTCTTGTTCTTCCAACAACTCCGTAAGCAAGTTGTGATTCTCTTGTTCCTTTGAGAAATGGAAAGAATGATTCTCTTAATCTTGACATTCCATATTCCAAAGATGGTATCTCTCACCCTCTTCATATTAGCGTCCTTAAGCTTAGTACTCATACGGTTGATGCTCTCTTTAGCTGGAGGGCTCATAAGCTCCTTGATAGCTTGTGAGGCTCCAAACTACCTCTCTTTCGTATTCTTCTAAAATGAGCTTCAAAATTGAATTATTGTAGAAAAACATCTTCCTTCTTCCTTGTGATTATACCTTGCAAAAAAAAACAAAAACTTAAAACAAAATTAACAACAAAACAAAAGAAGAACAAAAACTTAAAATAAAGCTAGCAACAAAACTAAAGAAAGTTTAGTCTAAGGAAAAATTGAAATCTTAGTGAGAATCTACTAGTTATACAGTGAACGGAAAATAGTAAAACTTCACATATGATCTTTTGCTAGCCGGCATGCGCCGAATAGCTACCGATGTGCTTTGTATTTCAGGTTTTATCTTACAGCGAATAATATCTAGTAATTTGTCTAGAGTTTTCTGGTATATCTGATGTAGTTTCTGACGATGTTCGGTTGTTTTAGGTTCTCTTTGGTTGTTTATTTTTGATATGTAGTTTATTAGTCTTCTTCTTCTCTCATTTTCTCTTGATAGTACTTTCTTTGTTTTTTACTAAAAACATCACTTTTTTGTTTGAGCTGAAGTTAAACTTGCTTCAAATCTTGTTTATATTTGATGAGTCTTAAATAAGACACTTTTGGTGGTCTTTTGAAGAAAATTCTTCTAAAAAAAAGAGATCTGTTCATAGGAGGAGATAGGGAGACTCCGGTTTGAGCTTCTAATGTTAAGGGGAGAAGATCTTAGCAGAGGAGAAGTTGCAGATGCTGTTAAACAAAAGGCGAGCTTCTATGGACAAAGAAGAGCGGAAAATTGAAGATCCTTATCTAATTTCACTGTATGATATCCTATAGTTTCTTGAATATCCTGTAGTTTCTTGACTGTAGGACATTATTACTTGTACATGCATTCTCACTTGTTTGTATTCACAGGGAAATGACTTGGAGTCGATGCCTAAAAGTATTAAGCTCAAGATAAATTTCAAAAGAAGAGATCAATTTGAGAATGGAGCTATTGTTAATGTTAGAAGTGAAGACGCTGCTTACATGGATTCTTGGTATGTCTTACAAGTACTTTATTCACTAGGTGAGGATAAGTACATTGTCCAACACTTGCAATTTGGTAGAGACAACAATGATTCCATCCATTTGATAGATTTGATTTAAACTCCCAACTTGAGACCAGTTCCGCCTCAACAACTTCCGCTTGTGTTTGGCTATGAACCAAAGGATGAAGTTGATGCTTGGTTCAACAAAAGGTGGTGGATTTGTAGATTTTCCAAAGTGTTCGGAGGAGGTTCTAAGTATTATGTATAGTTTCTTCCAACCAGTGAAGATTCAATAGTCACAAAATTCAATTTAAGACCACGCAGGGATTTAATCTATGGAAAATGGATTAGTCCTTCCAAGATAATGAATTATCTCGTGCATGATAAATGTTACAAATCTCCACTAAAGAAGTGAAAATATTATAAGACAGAAGATAAGCTGTTCCAGAATGGGATGATGGTGGAAGTAAGAAGCAACGAACAAGGCTACGAAGGCTCATGGTTCTCTGCGAAGATCATAAACTACTTAGGGAAAAAAACACATAAACACTGAAAATAGAGGATGAAAGAGGGTTGTTGAAAGAAGAAGAAACAAGTTCAGATATAATACCTTATCCTCCTCCACTAGTTCAAAAGGCATGTCGATTATGAATTAAAAGAAGATGTGGATGCTTGGTTTAACGATGGGTGGTGGTCTAGTCGAGTATGTAAAATAGATAGAAACTACAAGCGATATGGTGTTTACTTCAACACAACTAATGAAAAAATGGAGTTTTCCTATGATGAGCTAAGACTTTGTTTAGTGTGGAGAAAAGGGAAATAGAGTCGCGATTATGATTGACAAGATAGTACCATCTGATAATTATAAGAACAAGTAATTTAAGTTGCTTTTGTTAGGAATATTTATATATAGTCATCAGGGAAAATTTTTTTTGAAAACCACTCTTAATGATGCTCTCTTCTGTCTCTTCTGAAGTTTAAAGTCTAAGATCGAAATCCACTCTGACGACAATAGTAAATCTGTTTTTCTTTTAGATTGCAAATATGATTTTGACTAAAGTGCGGTGTTTGTTTTCAACTTTTTGGATTGTATTTTTGTTTTTTTGACATTTTCTTTCTTTTCGGTCTTGAGTATCTTTTTGTTTGCTTTAGGTTTTCAAATCGGTTGGTTAGGATTTATCAAGCTTATCTTCCTTATTCGAAAGATTTTTCCTCTTTCTTCTTGACTTCATTGATTTCAAAGATTTCTTTTTAGCTTTAAGTATCATCTTCTCTCATGCCCAGCTTTCATTACTCTTCAAATGGAATTAAAAACATTGTATAGGTTAAAATTTAAAGTGTGGGTGTCACATGGAAGTAGATCGCATGTTATGGCAATTAAGAAACGTTAAATACAGTAAAACCTCCATAAATCAATATTGTCGAGACTTTGAAAATTTATTAATTTATAGAGATATTACTTAATCGATTAATTGATAAATACTAATTTATAGAGATAGTCCAATTTTTAGTATGTATTTTAAAAAAATTTCCAACTATTACGATATTAAAAATTTAAATAAATCTATACCTGAAAATAACATTATATATAGGTTAAAACTTAAAGAGTGGGTGTCAAATGGAAGAAGATCGCATCTTATGGCGATTAAGAAACATTAAATATAGTAAAACCTCTATAAAATAATATTTTCGAGACTTTGAAAATTTATTAATTTATAGAGATATTACTTAATCGATTAATTGATAAATACTAATTTATAGAGATAGTCCAATTTTTAGTATGTATTTTAAAAAAATTTCCAACTATTACGATATTAAAAATTTAAATAAATCTATACCTGAAAATAACATTATATATAGGTTAAAACTTAAAGAGTGGGTGTCAAATGGAAGAAGATCGCATCTTATGGCGATTAAGAAACATTAAATATAGTAAAACCTCTATAAAATAATATTTTCGAGACTTTGAAAATTTATTAATTTATAGAGATATTACTTAATCGATTAATTGATAAATACTAATTTATAGAGATAGTCCAGCTTTCAACATGTATTTTAAAAAATTTCTAGCTATTACAATATTAAGAATTTAAATAAATCTATACGTGAAAATAACATATAAAATTTTAAAATTATGATCAAATATTTTCGATTATCACAATAGAAAGATATGTTAATAGACTATTAGACTACGAATGTAAATTATATGCTCATAAATTTCAAATTTAAGTACAATTTTCTTGCTATTAGTTATCATATTGAGACTATAATGTGGTACATTTGTTAGGAATTATGCATAAAATTCATTATTATATTTAAAAAAACTTTAAAAATTGGAATGTTATTTGGAAAGACATTTTTGAAATTTCTATTCAATAAGAAAAGCTAGATATTGATACCCAATAATATTTAAGAGCTATAAACAATGATATATATATATATATATATATATATGCTTTAACTATAGTTAAATTTTTGTATATCAGTATAAGTTGATATAATTATTAATTTATGATACTACTAGACCAAATTTTTATAGAGAAGTTTCAAAAAATTATTATTTTATTATCTTATCAAAATCGATCAAATTTTAGATAGATCCAACTTGGGACCTACAAAATTTAATAATTTATAGTGTTTGTTAATTTATAGAGTATTAATTTATAGAATTTTTACATTATGTGCTTTAATTTGTATAATAAAGTCAAGCAGAAGAGATGGATGATGTGATCACAAGAGTCTGGATTTTCGACGAGCAAGTCCTCGAAAGAGATTCTCCGAGATATGAATGAGAACACGGCGAGCACATGATCGGAAGAGGTGATCGGGTGAAACTCTATTCTCTTCTCAAAAAGCGTCAATGATGGACATGACACAAATGTGTGGATTTTTCAAGAAACATTTTTTTGTGGTTTGCAAATGTACATGTGTTCTAATCTCAATCTTTAAACCAACACCCTTAAATTAATAAAAAAGTTCTTGCAGACTAAATATATATACATATATATATTCATAAGAAGTGTTTATATAACATTTTGATAATTTTGATGATATCGTTAATTGGCTGCACATATATTTACTATTTAGAGTAACTTGGAAAGTTAGCACTATTTATAAGAATCTTTTTAGTGTTGTATTTTAATCAAATTTTCACTTTATAACTTTTCTTTTGAAAACATGCAAATGTAAGATTTTGTGCTATTGGATTAATGCATCTTTTCTAATTCTACTTAGGTTCAATTTATTTTGGAAAACTTTTTTTTATCAATGGGAAGGTAAACTTAAATTGTGCTTAAGTATTTGGGCAGACAATTGGTTGTCTACCTCTTCTCCTCTGCACCCTATAGGCCCGTCCCCTCCTGGTTCCCATGACCAGCGTGTTACAGCCCTGGTAGCTGAGTCCCTCGTACATGGAACTGGCCTGCAATCTCGGAGATCTTACCTCAATATTATGAGCATATTTCTAAGTTGGTATTGGGCTCATCTCCCCGACGGGATACTTTGGTTTGGCTGTATAGCAAGAACGGTGAGTACACTTGTAAAACTTGTTATTCACGGCTCTGGTCGCTTTACCAACCTCCTGATGCTACCTTTAATTGGTTGAGGAATGTTTGGAAAGTGAAAACACTCTTGAAGATTCAGAGCTTTCTGTGGCGGAGAATGAGTGATGCTCTACCAATGCGTGATCAGTTGCGCTTGCGGGGAGTGATCGAAGATTCAACGTGTCAACGATGTGGTCTAACTGAGACAATTGATCATATACTTTTGCAGTGTCCTTACGCTCAAGAGAATTGGGATTGGTTCCCTTTGGTTATTCCTGCCTTTGACTTCATCCCTGCTCTTAGACTCTTTCTCGAGTCGATACGATTTTCGAAGGCTTTACCTACCACTGGTTAAATGGAGTAGATGTCTACTCGTGGGTCTGTTGGTTTCTCTGGAAATCCAGAAATTGGTAGTTCTTTTCTATGGAGCATACCTCTGTGGCTGACCTTGTCGGTCAGGCCCTTGATTGTGCTAGAGAGTGGCAATTGGCTAATCGATTGCAAGCTATGGTGTTTTTTACAACTCTCCTGCGCGTCTAATTCCTCTGCCCCGTCTTCCTCTAGACCTCCTCTGGTTTCATGTTGGGTGGATGCATCGTGGGTCTCGGCATCAGGGAATTGTGGCATGGGTTGGTTCTATCGTTCACCTGGGGATGCCCCAATGGAGAAATTTCTCTCTTTTCAGGAAGGTGTGACTTATGCGCTAATGGCGGATGCTCTGGCTCTCTCTCTTGCTCTTTGCCATGACGTTGTGTTAGGGATAGATGAGTAACTCTTGCACTCTCATTCCCAGGTTTTGGTCAATCTGATCAAGCGGAAGGAAGATCATATTGCTACTTTTGATCTTCTACGAGATATTAGGGAGTTACTCTCTAGTTTCTCTTATGTTTCATTGATTTTTATTCCACGCTCACCAAACTGTTTAGCTGACTCGTTAGCAAAGCGAGCTTTGTCTTCTCAAGTCTCTTCCCTTTGTGAAGTTTAATAAAATTCGTTGTTTTGTGATAAAAAAAATAGTGCATTAGTAATAGATGTCTATAAAATTCTTAAAACTTCACAGAATAATTGATTACTGATCCGCACCGTGCGCGGACTAAGAGTATAATTTTATAATTTACTATAATAATTTTGTATGTTTTTTACAAACCAAATCATTTAGTTAAATAGTTCACGATTGGTGATCCAAACGGGAAGGAAAGTGTTTGCTCAATAATTTTGTATGTTATATAAATATGTATTTTATTTTGATAACTATAAACTATTTGTTTGTGCATTTTGCATGATAGTATTAAATGTATTTTATCGTATATGTATATTTTTATGTCTTAACAAAATTGTATGGGATTAAATTAATCACATTTTTAGCATATTCGTATATAAAAAATTGTCATATTTTGAAAATAATTTTAATGAGTTAAAAAATATTTGAGTATGTAAAGTCCGATGCATATCCTTCTTATTAAAAGAGAAGACACTTTAGTGACTTTTAAACACTTGTCACTTTAGTGACTTTTAAACACGTGTTGTTCATATAGGAGATCTAAGATTAATTGTTATAATTTGATTGACCGATGAGTTTTGATTATTTTATTTAATTTTAATTTTTTTTCGACACAAAAAACATAATAAATGATTTCGAGCAAATAAGTAGATATTACAAGAATTCACTATTTTTGGTAACATAATTCATTAGTTTTTATTTGACTTCCTTAATTATGGAAATAAAAAAACATTGAAAATGTAATAAATTTTATGTTTATAAATATGAAGATCATAACGTCGAAACCTATAATTATGGAAATTGAAAATTAGAATGATCATGTGTTAACAAAATTTCTATAGATATGGAACCCAAAATTTCAAAATCTTTTGTTAGGGAAATATAATTGATAATTTCGATCTATTATAATGAACAAGGAAAATATACTTAAATTTCAGAAAATTATAAATGGAAACCGTAATTAATAATTAATAATTGAAGAAATAATTAAGAAAATTAACATTAAAATTGTCTTGCTTTTCAAGATTATTGGTTTGTATATATATATATTTCTTCTTCATACAACTAAAAAATTTGACACCAATTTTATTGAAATAAAATTTCTCTATCTCTATGTTTTTGTTTTTCTCACTCCGAAAATGATGGGTTCCATATTATTCGGTTATGTATCAGTTACATTTTCCTATGTTTTTGTTTTTGATTTTGTTTTTCGACACCCAAAATGATTGTGTGTTTATGCAAGAGAGAGTGATATGGACATACATATCAAGTATACAAATTATTGTCTTACAAAGGCTCATCCAAAAAGTATTATGTCCATATGGGCTAATGGATACATTGCTTAAGCATTCAAGTATCTTAGACTTCTATATGGGCTATTATATTGGTTCATAATAAACTAAAGTTCATGGAAACATCCTTTGTTTCTTTCATAACTACGCCAAGTTAGTGTTTAACATTTACTTTCTTGATTTATTTTGGAAGAAAGAGAGATTTTTGTTTACTAATCTATGTTCTCTTAATGTTTTTTAAAGCAATGTCGGATCCAAACTCTTATTCCGGTAATCAAGATATTTCACCATGAAAAATCACAAATGGTAATGATTCTTCAGATTTAACTTAAATCCTTAAGCATGTTCTTTCAAATTTAAGTTTAAGTTAATCTTTCTGTTTTAACACATTTTCCTTGATTTTTAATTTTTTTTTAAAAATGTGGAAATATTTACGTTAGTAATGAAATAATGAAAACACATAATAAAAATTTTCTAAGACTTTGTAAGGAATATTCAAGTGGATAAATTTATTAACGTGCAAAATTAACATCAATAAAACATGCATTATTTTGGTATTTTTTGTATATTATTCACTTTATTATCAAAAGTTAAATTTTTAATTTTGTATTATCTTTGCGTCATTCAAAGATTTGACGAGAATGTGTATTAGATGTTTATGAACATTGAAACGACAATGGTTATAGAAAGATTATTATGTACTAAATATAAGATTTTTCGAATGTATTTTAGTTTTTTTTTGTTTTGCACTTTTTTGGATATTAAGGTATACTCAACGAGGAGGTGGGTTGCTAAACATGCAACACCGTATAAAAGACTTAAAAATGCCTTCTAAGCCAGCATACATTTAACAAGTAGGTGTAGCTTTTAGTGTGTAAAGATTTAAAGATTGTAAGATAAAAAAACTTAAAAATTGAAGGTGAAATATGGGGAAGAGATAAAGTGTTGAGAGAAATATAAATAAATTCACCCTTAGTTTAAACATCTAATAATAACATGTTTATATATAAAGTATTATAATAATAGACGACAACATTTAATCAATTTGCAAAAAAAATTCTCTTGCGAGAAAAATGAAACAAACAATAATTTTAAATAAATACAACATAATAATCTCAAAGAATATTTCCACTAATCCTTTATGTCAACGGTGTTGCTTAGAAAAAGAGTCAATTAATCACATCCTTTTTAACAGTCCTATGCTAAAGTGGTTTGGTGATGCCTCAATGCACCTGGTTTGTTAACCTTTGTACCTGATTTTGAGGATCATATCGCAATTTTGCTCAGTTTTGATGAAAATAATCACCTTTTTGTGGAGGCCTTCTTATTGCTTTTTTACAACTTGGTTGTTGTAGATGTCAAAAAATGAACTAATGTTCAATGAAAGGTCTGTTCTGCATTCGGTTGATGTGGATCGTGTATGTGAGACTATTGCAGAATGGGCCGAGGTCGATGTAATCTCTTCAAATAATCGAGAGTGGACTATTTACAAGTCTTCCCAATGGGAGCCGCCTCCCTCTGATTGGGTTAACTGCAACTTTGATAGCTCTTATGTTCGTACAAGGGATAACGTTGGTGTTGGTTGGATAATTCGTGATCATAGAGACAACTTCTTTTTTCATGAAATGTTAGATTATGGAAGGTCTTCTCTAGTTTACAAGTGGAGGCTATTGGTTTTTTTTTTATGTTCTTCAAGTAGTTTGGGCAAGAGGATGGCGTCAAGTATGATTCGAAGGCGATAATCAGAAGCTTATTTTGATAATCAATGGTAGATACAACCACATTAACATTGGAAATCTTCTTACCGATATTAAATGGTGGATGAACAAGTTACCACTTTGCTCGCTTTCATATATTAATCGAGAACGAAACTTTTCAGCTGACTTGTTAGCTAAGAAATCTTATGAATTGCTTTTTGTCTCCTCTGTTTTTAGTTTACTAAATCTGTGGTTAGTAGACTTATTGAATTATCCTTATACAATATGAATACAATCAGTTGTTACAAAAAAATACAACATACTAATTATGTTATATAGTACATAGTTGAGTATATACCGGCATACATAATTTAGTTTAGCTCTTGCTAACTCTAGCTTTCCCCTTAAAAGTTTATTTTCTTCTAATTGCTAGTATGAAATAATATGACACTCAATGTGGAAGTAATAATAAAGTTGTTACGTTCCAGACCCGTCAAGAGATAAAGATGATGACTTGAGCTCCTAAAAACAGAACAAAACCTGGAACAAAGCAAAAGATTGTAACTTTGCAGGTTCTATGCTCTAAGAATGGAGAAAGCTCGAGACTTTAAGCCTTAACAACCACAACAA
>OVAN01013784.1:0-12555 GCA_900406275.1 Anastatica hierochuntica
CAAAAGAAAAGTTCAGATCTCTTTTTCAGAAGATCCAGGGTTGCATCATATTCTCTCTAGGATCTTTCTCATGTTTGGAGACTTTGGAGTTCGATTTCTGAGCTAACTGGATTTGATAGGCATGGTCTTCTTCCCACTTGATATGTGCCCAGGACTTAGAAAGGACTTCCACCACACCTCTAATCCATAGCCCCTACCTAAAGGCAGAGATGGCGGTGTCGACAACGCAATTCGGGACAGATACTTTCTCCTTATTGAAGTGATGGATGTAATACTTAAGGGTTTCGCCTTAATGCTACTCTATGTGGTATA
The DNA here is from genome assembly GCA_900406275.1 of Anastatica hierochuntica. NCBI lineage: Eukaryota > Viridiplantae > Streptophyta > Magnoliopsida > Brassicales > Brassicaceae > Anastatica > Anastatica hierochuntica. The sequence goes on from OVAN01013784.1 coordinate 313, forward strand.
TATCATTTGAGGTATGTCGTAAGACGCGACTAGTAGCGAATTGCTCCATGAATTGATAAGTCAGCGTTGTATAGGAATCTATGGAATCGTTAGCGAGGTTGGAGTACCATAGCAATGCAGATCCGTAAGACTTGCTTCAAATTATTTGCACCTGCACATTTCTATGTTTTTATTGCACATGAAAGTGGTCAGTATGCGTTTGCGGTATTGAGATATATGCGTGTCTGGGTATGTTGTCCAATTGTTCAGCTCCAGAGAGGGCTAGGTGAATCTCTTCGGGATTTCACTGAGGGATATAGTGTCGAGAAAGGGAGTGTCGAAATAAGAGTTAGCAGTGCTCTTAATGATCGAAAGGGCTAATCTTGGCAGGTGTTTGGTCATGTTTTCCATTGCTTCCAACCTTTCCGTTAGCAAGGCTTCTAGATCAGCAACATCGTTGGCATGTCCTTCGTGAGGTTTGCCATGGCTAACGTCACGATAAGAGCCAGGGGTTTGTGTTAGCCAAGAGCCAGGAGTTTAATAGGCCTGTGCCTCCTTAGCGACTTTCATCAATGTTTCGTCTAGTGATTGCATCGATTAGACTCTCTTCTTGAACCTGACGTGTTTTTCTTCTTCCTCATTAGCGTCAGATGTTTGGGCATCTCTCTCTGCGCAAGGGCCTTGAGAGTCATGTTTTCTTCTTTAAGCTCTTTTAGTTGAGTTTCGTTCTCCTTTAGTTGTGTCGTTATTTCTTCATATGCTTGGAGCCTTGCTGCGGGAGCTTCGTCTTCTGCGGTTTCAGGTACAGTTTCCTTCGTGTTATTCGTGGTTTCATCGTTGGATGTAGAGTCATGGTTAACTCTCTTTTCTGGCTTTGAATAGCTGCTTAATTCACTCATAGTTCATCGATTCTTGTTGAGATCTCTTCACTCCTTCTAGCGTAAAACTATTTGGTGGTTTTTTGGATAATTGTTTAAGGGAGAAAGAACAAGAAACAAATATGTAAAATGATATATTTATAAATGTGTAAGATAATTGATTACAATGAGTGAATAAGCCTTAGAGTTCCAGATCCCCGAATTAGGGTTCTTCGTTTAGTATTTATAGATATTCGAATAAGAGTATTTCAATATTCTTCTAGAAAAACGTGAATAACTTCTAGATTCATATTTATTTTAACTATAAGGAAGAATTTTTTTTTTGGTTAAGAGTAATTTTCCTTTTCGCTAAGATTTGGATCGTAAATTGAAACATTCCCCTCGCCTTGGCTATGGTCATGGCGAGGGATCGTGGCCTTGGCTTAAATTGTTGTTTTCACGATAACTAAGGAGGTTACTTATGTGACATCAGTCCAGTTAAAACTAGACTCTACGAGAATAAAATTACCTCAACACTGTGCAATTTCTAAAATACCTATTTGCGATATGATTAATACTTTTGCACTAGGATGACTAAGGATCGATTCTAAAAAATATAGTTTATGCAGATTAATGGCAACATGCTTACAGGAAATTTCCAACTTGCGCAAATTGAACTGTTTGTTTTGGTAATTGGATGGAGCAGATAGAGCAGAAAGATTTGTTCAGTAACATACTGTTTTTGTGGTTGTTTTTAATAGAATAATAATTCAGACGGAAAAAAAATTAACTATACTCCTAAATCGTAATTTTATGGAAATACAACAACTAACAATATTTAAATTATCCATACAACGCCAGATTGCTTGTTAAAGAGGGCACTGAAAGAGGAGATGATTTATAGTTTCAATCTCATCACAACTGATGTAATTCGGCTTGGGAATTTGGGATGATTTTATGCCCTTCATCTTTCTGAACAGAGATCGAACTATTTGATCTGATTTTCAGTTTGTTTTCTATGATTTTGTGGAAGAAGAAGAGAGGGATTGATGGTTGGATAGGATTGTTTAAGATCTAGAAAATTAACTCTTTGATGATCTTAAACAGAAAAGGGCCCTTAGAGAATTAACTCTTTGGCAATCAGCTTCTTTTGGATATCACACACCATAAGGTTTTGAATTGAGATATGACACTCAAATTCACGAAAAAAGATGGAGAGAAACTTCTCTTTTCTAGATTAAAACTTCTATCTCTAAAAGTTTGCAGTTACAAAGCTTAAATAGAAAATAAAACTAGGGTTTTCCTAAGATACTAAACCAAACCGAAAATACTAAACCAAAAGAAATAATGCTAAACAAATAAGAATAAAACTCGAACAATTAAATTTCTCGCTGTCCCCTTTCGCATGGTCGTAGATTTTCGCATTGTCATCCGATTGATATATTATTCGACCATATAATGTTTTTACTTGATGGGTCTTTCTTCTTGTGGACTAAGATATGTCTGAAGACTGATTTTGCCATGAATATTCAAGCCCAACACGATCTGTTTTGAATCCATATGTTTCTCTTGGTCCAATACTTCATGGATCATACTGATTAAATCTGTAACAAAGTCGTTAAATTGTGCCATGATCCTTGGCCTAGGTTGTTCATGTCTTAGCTTTTCTCCTTTAATTTTGCGTCTGATCCATGTTGCATCAACAACACCTTTGGCAAATTGGTGAGATATTAATTTGGCTCGAATGCAATCTTTCATTGGTTGGTAGTGCTTGAGATAGAACCCGCCAGAAGAAGTGTTGAAGCTTTGGCTGAATTGGTGTACGCCATATCTGCATCTTTAGGTCTGGTGAACCAAATGGAGGTTCTACCACTTCGTCAAGCTCTAGGTAGTGAGTTGAGAACCAATATCCAGACTTTACAGTGTAGAGTCCATTCTATCTAAGTGACCATTCTATAGTATCATGAGGTGCGTGCTTAGATAGTAGAATCTGTCTAACCTGAGCTGCATCATCAAGGTTCAAACAGAAGTTACTTTTGGTCTCATTCCATTCACGACACACTGCCTTGAACAAATATGATACTTTCAAAATGTCCATCAACACATCTCTTGTAGAGAAACGGATCATCCCAGAAGTAATGTTGGACATCTCTAAATAACTTCTTCTTCGCATAGCCTGCGAAATTTGGTGACTCCACATCTGCACTCAGAAAATTCGCAAAATCTGCAAACCAAGGAATCTCATCGTGAATCTGTCTAATGGAAAAACAATCAACATTTTCCATGTATTCATCCTCCAGCAAGGCAACCATATAGACATTCTCCTCCGGGAGACAATCATCGAGTGGTGTATCAACTTCCACTCGCATTCAAGATAGGTGGTCAACAACACCATTCTCGATACCACGCTTATGACGAATCTCCATATCAAATTCCTGCAGAAGAAAAATCCATCTCAACAGTCTCGGTTTAGCATCTTTCTTAGACATAAGGTACCTCAAAGCTGCATGATCAGTGTGAACAATGACTTTAGATCCCACTAGGTACTATCTGAACTTCTTAAATGTATAAATGACAGCTAGAAGCTCTTTCTCTGTAGTCGCATACTTGATCTGAGTGTCATCAAGTGTTCTGCAGGCATAATAAATCACATGGAGCTTCTTGTCCTTTCTCTGACCCAGCACTACTCCTACTGCGTAGTCACTGGCGTCACACATTACCTCGAAAGGAAAATTCCAATCTGGTGGCTGCACAATTGGAGCGCTCACTAGTGCTTCCTTGATTGTCTGAAAAGCTAATAAACAGTCAGTGTCAAAATCAAATTTGACATCCTTACAGAGCAATCAAGTCATGGGTGTGACTATCTTGGAAAAGTCCTTGATAAACCGTCTGTAGAATCTTGCATGTCCGAGAAAGTTGTGGACATCCTTGATGGAAGTAGGAGGCTGCAAGCTCGTCATCACCTCAACCTTGGCCTTGTCGACTTCGAATCCCCTCTCAGAGATTCGATGGCCAAGCATAATCCCATCTTGCACCATAAAGTGACATTTCTCCCAATTCAAGATTAAGTGTTTCTCTTCTCATCGTTCTAAAACCCTGCAAAGGTTAGACAAATAGTTGGAAAACGAAGAACCATAAATAGAAAAGTCATCCATGAAGACTTCCATGATATCTTCGGTCTGATCAGTGAAGATAGACATCATGCATCGCTGGAAAGTCGCAGGTGCATTGCATAATCCAAATGGCATTCTCTGGTAAGCATACGTCCCATATGGACATCTGAATGTAGTCTTTTCCTGGTCCGCCGGATGGATGGGAATCTAAAAGAAATCTGAATAGCCATCAAGAAAACAAAAATAAGGGTGATTAGCAAGTCATTCCAGCATTTGATCAATGAAAGGAAGTGGAAAGTGATCCTTTCTCGTGGCTGAATTTAGCTTCCTGTAGTCAATGCACATCCTGTGTCTTGTGATAGTCTGGTGGGAATGAGCTCGTTCTTCTCATTAGTTATGACAGTAATCCCACCTTTCTTCAGTACAACACGTATCGGACTCACCCATGCGCTGTCAGAAATAGGATAGATGACACCTTCACCAAAAAGTTTCAGAATCTCTTTCTTAACAACCTCCATCAGCTTAGGATTGAGTCTCCTTTGGTGTTCGATGGAAGTCTTAGTTTCGTCGTCCAAGTGGATCCTATGTATGTAGAGATCTGGAGAAATACCTATAATATCATCCAAAGAATATCCCAACGCTTTCCTATATTTCCTTAGCTTCGAAAGAAGCAAGGCAGTCTCAGCATTGTTCAGATTAACATTGACAATTATAGGATATGTAGAGTTAGGACCTAAGAAAACGTATCTTAGTCCTGCAGGAAGTGGTTTGAGCTCAACTTTTGTAGCTTTCAGCTCGCTCCAATCAACATTCGAACTTGCCACTACTGAGGAAGATGTCGCATGTGATGGCTCCTCGAGCTTAATAAATGTGACATGCTTCTCAATAGCGGGTGATAAATCCAACAATTCAGCAACATCAGAAGTACCTGCATCCAAAAACCCATATTCACTTTCAATTTGAGTTAAGGCTACCTGTAATGGATCCTCGGTGTAGAGCTCCTCATCATAGTCCTCGATCACATCAGCAAGTGTATCAACCCAAAAAGTGTGTCCATCAATGGTAGGCTTCTTCATGGATTTTTCGATGTTGAACTTCATAGTCAACTTCCCAAGTCGAAGATCTATCGGACCGTTCTGCACATCAATCATGACTATAGAAGTAGATAAGAACGGTCTCCCAAGGTGATGCAATCCTACGAAGAAAGGTTTTTAGTCTCTTCAAAAGATGGGAGGTTTTTAGTCCCTTGATCTTTCTAAAACAGAATTCGAACTTTTGAATCTGATTTTAGGGTTTAGTTTCTGCGAATTTTGGAAGGAGAAAGAGAATGGAATTTTCGATGGATGGGATGGATAGAAGTGTATAAGTTCTAGAGAATAAACTCTTTTATGATCTTAAAACAGAAGACTCATAGAGAATAAACTCTGTAGCGATCAGTTTTGTTCAAGGTTGAACAAGGACTCGAAGCTTTTCGAGGAAGAAAGATAACTTTATTAAAACTTGAATCAATTGAATGTTGCAGAATACAAAGTATTTATAGACTTTAAGAGTCTAGGGTTTTCGAAAACTTCTCCTAAAACTATGAGGAAATTAGATTTCCTTTTCTTAAACTAAAAAAAACTTATCTTAAACTAAAAGGAAATCTGAAAACAGATCTTAAAGTAAAAGAAAATACCTAGATTCTTTCTCTAAAAATAAAAGGAAACAATCTGAATAATATCCTAAGACTTAAAGATTATTTTTGAAAAATACTAACCCAAAATTAAAATAACCCAAGTCTAAAATCAAACCATAATAATCGAGCAATTAACAATCTTGTTGGGCCCTTTCGCATGGTGGTAGATTTTCGCATTGCCGTCAGATTGATATATTATTGGACCATATAAGGTTTAGGCTTGATGGGCCTTTCTTCGTGTGGACTAAGATATGTCTGAAAACTGATTTTCCATGAATATTAAAGCACAACACGATCTGTCTTGAATCCTTATGCTTCTCTCGGTCTAATACCTCATGAATCATACCGATTAGCTCATTAAAAAAGCCATTAAACCGTGCCATGATCCTTGGCTTCGTTGGTTCATGTCTTAGCTTCTGTCCTTCGATCTTGTTGCTGATCCATATTGCATCATCCCCTCCTCCTTTAAAAGGATTTGCCCTCAAATCCGCATCTTCTGCAGGGAAAGGAATTAAGTCAGCAAAATTAAAAATCGAACTCACTGTATATTTACCTTGAAGATCTAGCTGAAAAGCATTGTTATTTTTGATGTCTATGATTTCAAATGCATTCCTCAAATATGCATAAACAAAGAACAAGATAACACATGCGAAATAATCAAAAAGTAAGAGTCTTATTCCGAAAATTTTTTTGCGCGGTTCTGGCTTGAGATTAGAATCAGGTGGTGCTTCTTGGATCAACATAAAGTATTTGACGTCTTGAGGCTTGTCCTGGTCCAAATCAGGTGTCTTGAAACGCTCATCCTCCTCTCGCTTGTAGACTCTCCTTGAACATTTCACAGTTTTGCTAATACCTGCATTTGACTTTTTTGACAAAGACAAACGACTCATATCTGTATATTCAAGGATAGGATAATCTTTAAGTACATAAACAAAAATATTAGAGAACTCTCTTGGTCGCCATGTGTGAGATTAAAGTGTTTCAAACCTGGAAGTGTCAATACCAGGCAAGCGCTCGATTCCCCCTTTGAATCCCTCTGGTTTGGTCGTAGTGCTCCCTGGAGAGCGTATACGTCCAAATCGCGAACAGTCATATACAACCAGTTTGAAAAATTTATAAATTTTTGGTCAGAATTGTCATCATCATGAAACTAGTTGGAAAAGATGCTCTGTTGAGTAAGGTTTCCAGAACAGTTGAGTTTGTCGCCTAGTTCCATTTGGTTAGAGAGATACGCTCCTCCGAGTGCTCCTACGTCAAATCTGTTTTCTAGGCAGCTTACTCGGTTTTCTTGTTGTATCAGAACTTCAGAAGGATTCAGTGTGGATTCATTGTAATCCAACTCTTTGCATAGCGTAGACCTCAACACAATTTGTTCTGCTCCTAAAGATAACAAGTTAGGTTTCATTCGATTTTTGGAGTCTAGATAATTACCTCGAGTTTGTTGTTTTCGAGTTTGCTGGAAACAGATTTCACGTTCTTGTAGATTGGGAATCAAAGTCTTTGATACTGTGCTCGGCTCCAAACTTCTCATATTCTCCATCTCTTCAACTTGTGTTGAACTCGTCTGTTCTTCTTCCGCTGCGTCTGCTCGGTTTCTCCGGCTCAAAACAAGTTAGATTATCACAAGCGTTACTGAAAATAAAATCAGTTTGGGAAGAAACAAGTGAATAACCAAGTTCTTGCTTGTTACAACTCTTTGTACCGTCAATTTTTGAAGAAGAACGTGGAAGTGGACTCCTGTGCTTGTGTAACTGCGATATCCTTGGTTGTTCATGGTCACGGCAAGATCTAGTTTCCAAATAGCCATTATGATCGTATTTTCCATTAAAAGATGGTATTATGCTCCTTCTCTTGCTCTTAGCATTCTTCTGAACCTAAGAAACATGTCTATCTAAACCAGCGTGAGAAGTATTAAACAAGTCAGAAGCACGAAGTGCTTTAACAATTTCAGAAACAACTGTTTCCATGTGCAACTTGTTAAGAGTCACAATTCGTGTCTTTCTTTCTTTACAGACATCTCCAGCCATGTTTTCCTGCTAAAATTACTTAGACAAAAAGTGTTAGATTAGATAGCCGAAGCCTCACAATCTCTCAGGTTTCTCACGATTTTTCCTAGGGTTTTCTTCCTCAGGATTTTCGAGAATTCCTAGTCAGCAAAGAAAAAATCCAATCAAGCTTTGAATTTAAATCCCTAAAACCCGAACAGATCGAGATCTGTAGGATTTAGATTGCAAAGGCTTGAAACTTGTAGCGGAAGTTACAGCTGCAACCCCTTTACCACAAGAAGCTGGATTTCTCTTCAGCTTTTTACGATTTTTTTGATCTTTTTTTTATCTGTATCTAAACCCTTTGCAATTCTTAGATAGAAAAGAAAAGAAGAAACGAAAATGAAACAAACGAATTTCCCCCAAAAAATATTAAAATTTTCACAGAGAGAGAGGAAGAAAAAATCGAAATTTTCTTCTCTTGAATTCTGTTCAGATTGCTCTGATACAACTTGATGCAATCCTACGAAGAGAGGTTTTTAGTCTCTTCGAAAGATGGGAGGTTTTTAGTCCCTTGATCTTTCTGAAAAGAAATTCGAACTTATAAACTCTTTTATGATCATAAAACAGAAGGCTCTTAGAGAATAAACTCTGTAGCGATCAGTTTTGTTCAAGGTTGAACAAGGACTCGAAGCTTTTCGAGGAAGAAAGATAACTTTATTAAAACTTGAATCAATTGAATGTTGCAGAATACAAAGTATTTATAGACTTTAAGAGTTTAGGGTTTTCGAAAACTTCTCCTAAAACTATTAGGAAATTTGATTTCCTTTTCCTAAACTAAAAAAAAACTTATCTTAAACTAAAAGGAAATATGAAAACAGATCTTAAAGTAAAAGGAAATACCTAGATTCTATCCCTAAAAATAAAATGAAACAATTTGAATAATATCCTAAGACTTTAAGATTATTTTCGAAAAATACTAACCCAAAATTAAAATAACTCAGGTCTAAAATCAAACCATAATAATCGTGTAACTAACCATCTGGTTGGGCCCTTTCTCATGGTTGTAGATTTTCGCATTGTTGTCAGATTGATATATTATTCGACCATATAAGGTTTAGGCTTGATGATCCTTTCTACGTGTGGACAAAGATATGTCTGAAGACTGATTTTCCATGAATATTCAAGCCCAACACGATCTATCTTGAATCTTTATGCTTCTCTCTGTCCAATAACTCATGGATCATACCAATTAGCTCTTTTGAAAAGCCATTAAACAGTGCCGTGATCTTTGGCTTTGTTGGTTCATGTCTTAGCTTTTGTCCTTCGATTTTTTCTACTGATCCATATTGCATCACAAGGATAATAGGATCCTTGGGTTCTTCTTCCAGCTCCAAGACAACAAAGTTTGTGAAAACATATCCCTCTCCAACTCCTACGGATATGTTATCAAGAATACCCACTAGTTTTCGAATAGACCTATCTGCAAGCACCAAAGACATTCTGGTGGGTTTATAGTTAGTCAAATTCAGACGCTGTGACACCGAGAGTTGCATCACGCTAACTCCTAACCCCAAATCGCAGAGACATCGCTCAAAGGTAAGCGACCTGATCTTACAAGGTAACACGAAAGGACCAGGATCCTCACGTTTCTCTGGTGCAATGTTCTGAAGCACCGCGCTGCATTCTGCAGTAAGAACTGAAGCACCGCGTTCTAATGTCATGCGGTCTGAAAGAATCTCCTTCATGTACCTCTTAAGAGAAGGTACCATCTTGACTGCTTCTACGAAAGGTAATCAAACATGTAACTCACCAACTAGATTCTTCAGTTTCTCATACTCACGCTCTTTGATCTTCTGACGAGGTTTGGAAGGGTAAGGAGGCTTGGGAACATAAGGTAGGGGTGGCACATACTGACCCTCATCCTCCTGTGCATTTGTTTCATCGCGAGAATTCGATGCCCTCTCATCAAGACAGGGATCGATCGATTTATTTCTTGTTTTCCAGATCGATCGATCGCCTCAGGCAATTGATCAATCCAAAAATGTAACAATTTTGGCTGGGCTTCAGCATTGGGGATCGATCGATCCTGGGACTGGGATCGATTGATCCTTGTCCCAGACGGACCTGCTGTCGTTTTTCCGGTTCTAAGTGTAATGGCATTGCAATATTCCTTCAGATTCTTTTCCGGTTTGCCTGGAATGGTGCGTGGTGGGGCTCTATTGCCCGCAGAAGTCTGAGTAACTTGTGTTTCCAGCAATTTCATATGAGTGCTCAATGTTTGGATCTTCCCATTGAGATCACTATATATATATGTTATCTACCTTCTGATTGATCTCTGAAACAGACTTGGTCTGATTTTCTAGCCGTTGGTGGAGCATTTGTTTCAGATTGCTATCTTGAAAGATGCAGAAGATTGTCCCTGGTTCTGATTCTGATTCTGATACCCCGACTGGTAGTTGTTCTTGAATCCTCCTGAACCAAACTACTTCTGCTGATAGCCACTGTTCCTGAAGTCATTGTTCTGATTCTTGTTCTGAAATCCAGAGTTGAAGACACTCTGATTCTGATTGTACGCCTTGTTCTGGAATTGATTATGCTGATTGAAACCTCAATTACCGAAGTTTTCCTGACCACCAATGTAATTCACATCTGCCAGCTCCTCGGACATGTATTCCTGGTACATCTGTCCCATCTTCTGCTCTTGAAGCACAGGTGCTTCGTTCTACTCACCAACAAAGTTCACACTCTGCTGATCTCTCCTCATTAGCTCATCGAGCTTTGACTGTAGATCATCAGTTCTCTTTGCATCAGATGACACAACTCCTCTACCATGCTCATAGTCTGATCTGCGAATAGCCTGACTACGCCATGTTATTCACCAACTCATAAGCTTCCTGAACAGTCTTGGTACTGAAGTCCCCATTACTGGCAGTGTCCATCGCATTCTAATACTACTCCTCAACTCCATTATAGAAAATGTTGAGGAAATTCCAATCTGTGAACCCATGATGAGGACAATCATTCAGATGCTCTCTGAAACTCTCCCAAGATGCTGGAAAACTCTAAGCATTCAGTTGGCGAAATCCTGTAATCTTGTTTCTCACAGACATAGACCGTGATTTAGTAAAGAAATACCCCAGGAAGGCAGCATTGATCTTGTCCCAAGTCCTAAGAGAATTAGGCTCCAAGCTATTGTACCATCTTGTAGCTTTGTCATTCAGAGAAAAAGTGAACAACCTACATTTCAGAGCGTCAGCAGGTACTTCGTTGTGCTGAATAGTATTACAGATGACTTCAAATCTATCCAGATGGTGCATAGGGTTCTGTGATTGCAACCCATGATACCGGTTCTGATGCATCAAGTTAATGAGACCAGTCTTGATCTCAAAGTCTCTTCTCTCAATGGGAGGCGGACGAATCCCAGCACGATTCACATAGAAGGCCTCCGGAGTGTCATATTGCGCCAGAGTCATCCTCTATTGAGGTTGATTTGCGCGTTGTTGCCCCGCAGCTGTAACATTCTGCTGGCCAGCTTGCTGAGCACCAGTATTTTCACCACCTCTAGCAGGTGGGTTAGCTTCTGGAAGAGCTTCAAGAGAGAGAGGATTATTATGAACTTGAATGGGATCTCCCAAGTTGTCACCCATGATTTGAGTAAATTAAAATTCTTCAATAATTTCCAGCAACTTCTCTCTCTTCTTCTATCTCTCTAGATGCGAAGGTTCAGGCTCGAACTCAGCTAGATTCGATGTCCCTTGGCGTCTTGTGTGAGTCATGTTCATGCACTTGAAAGCACAAAAACAAAGAAGAAAAAGAAGAGATTAAACAAAATAAAGAAAAATGCCATAGGCACGCAATGATCCTAAGTTCTAAGACTCCCTATTTTTCCCCGACTACGGCACCAAAAAACTTGATAGCTCAGGTCTTCACCCGAGATAACACTGTAAGCGCATAGATGTACGTTGTAGTTGTTCGGGATCGAATCCACAGAGACCAAAAGTAGCACGAAGAGTTAAAATCAAACAGCGGGCTAAGGCGAAAAAGATGTCTTGTAGAGATGATGCAAAATTGAAAATAAGAGAGCATTGAAAACGCAGCAAGCAACGAGGTTGTAAACAATTCAAAGAAGTGTTGGGAAGCAGGTATTCTCAGGGAAACATTTCATTGTTGACTTTAAACTACAAATTAGGGAAGAGATTAAGAACCGTCTTGAACTCAAATTCTAATTTAGAACTGATCTACTTTCGTAGCACCAACGCCCTATGCACTAGAAACCTCGAGACTAACTTTCGTTGACCCTCGATTTCTAGTCATGCATTACTAAATGATTTTATAGGTTGACAATTCACTTAAACATCAACTTTCGTTGGCTTAAGAAGAATTGCTCATCTATAATTCTTTTAGGCATTTAAACATTCACCTTCTAGAAGTTAAACAACCTAAGATCAGAAACTAAGTGTTCAATTCAGTTTCATGCATTACGATTAACCATAGATAAAGATCCATTAGATAATATCCCTAATCATGCAATCCTATATCAACAAATCATGAATCCCCTTTGTGAGAACCCTAGACCCAAGGAACAGACTACTCACTCATAGATAAAGCAAAAACACAAATCAAATTGAGAG
>OVAN01013785.1:0-12554 GCA_900406275.1 Anastatica hierochuntica
GCGACTGATTTGCGAGGAACGCCATTCTCCTAGCAAATTAGTCGCAATTTCTACGCAAATTTGCGACTGCAAATTTTCCTCGCAAATTTCTCTCACAAATTGCGTGTTTTCTTGTAGTGCAACATCAAATGCAAAAATTAACAGAATCTTGTTCGAACACAAATTTGACAAGCAAGAACTCAAAACACACGAACCGAAAGAAAAGAATCTTCTCGCTTAAGCAACTTGCAACTTGAAGAAGAAGAAGGAAATATTTTTAGAATTTTTAGTTTGATCTCGACTCTGATATCATGTGAAACTTTAGAACGGCTTGAATACTTCATTGATAAACCTCGAATATTTATACAAACTACAACAAAAAATAAGGAAACTATCCTAAAGCACAATAAAAAATTGTACAACGACAACTTGATGAACAATTTAAATCTATGCTCCAATAATAATCGAACTAATTTTAAACTAAGTAGTTGTAGTACTGCTATGTTTTGATGAGAATCGGACGTGTGTCGTATCATTATTCTCTCATTTGAATCGTGTTCCTGATTGTGGTTAACAACGTAGCTATAGATGTCTTAACATTAAAACAAAAAGAGGCGTAGTTGTGGACGTAAAACACTTGGTGTATGTCAGTTACCATCATACATTTGTTCATCAAAAGGCAATTGTTCTTTATGAACAAAGAAAAAAACAAGTTGATACGAACGCAATAATGCACTCACTTAAGAAAAAAAATCTACGTCTTTATTATGCAACCGTTCTTTTATTTATTTAGTAATTAAAAATGTATAACCTCAATATTGATTTACATAAATGATGTTTTTTTTTGGTCACCCACATAAGTGATGTTTATTCTTGTAACAAATGGTTGAATATTTAACTATGAGAGTTGTTGAATAATATCTTCAATCAGGTTTTTTTTTTATCTCTGAAAGACACGTGATCGACCGATCAAATGTTAGGATCGATAGATCACTTGTGTTTCATATGTATTTTTGACAAAGACAAAGCGATCGATCGTTACTATCGATCGATCGATATGTCAATTTGGAAAATAAGAAAATTTACCCCTAAATTTTCTTATAAAAACTTATGGTGTTTAACCTAAATTCTTAGCATGAAATTGTATTCTAAAATCAACCTCGATTAATAAAAGTATTATATTTGTCCGTGGATAAAATTTTTTGGGTAAACTAATTTAAATCTCTGTATATTCTCTGTGTTTATTGTATGTCTGATATGTTTCTTTTCACATTCGTCACAATAAATTGATATAAAAGCTTTGCGTTATAATCTAGTGAGAAGATGTTTGAGATAAACGCGAAGATCGACAAGTTTAACGGTAGGATCAATTTCAGTATTTAGAAAATCAAGGCACAAGTGTTGGAAACCAACATGGTCTCTAAACACTGTCATCAAGGAGGAACTTCGAGTCTATTACAACTAAGATAGAGATTTTGGAAGAAAAACATATTTAACGATTTTGTTGAGTCTAGCTGATGAAATCATCATCGAAGTTTCGATTTGTGGCTAACGTTAAAGAGTATACATGATGATAAGGGTGGACATAAAAACCGAATCTGAAAACCAAATCGAACTCACCCGAAAAATGGTACCGAACCTGAACCGAACCTTGTTAAAATATCTGGACAGTTCCTAAACTTCAATAGCTGAAAATCCAAAACCGAACCCGACCCGACCCAAACTAATATTTCGGATACCCGGAGAAACCCGAACTACAATTATATACTTAATTATATTTGTTATTGTTAGATTTAACATAAAAAAATCGCAAATACTCATGGTTATCCGAAATATCAGAAAAAAATATCCGAAAATAGTTAAAAGTACTTGATATACCATAAATGCTGCCATTTATTAATCCAAATACCCGAACAAAACAAATTTGCATGTTAAGTAATGAGTCCATATATTTTTCAAATTGACATGATGTCTATTAATTTTAATTTTTAGATTTTTGAGACATTTTAGGTACATTTGATTTTTTCATTTTTTTGCATAATTTAAACGAGTACCCGAACCAAAATTTATAAATACTCGAATGGGATCTAAACCTCTAGCTCCGAAAACCTGAACCGAAAAACTCGAGCGCATACCGGAACGCCTACCTCTACATGACGAAGTCTCCAACTAAGAAACTACTTCTTAGGGTTGGGCATTTTACCTGAAATCAAACCCGCACCCGAACCCGAACCAAAATACCTGAACCGAAAGTGATCCCAAACTAAAAAAAATACTTGAACATGTCTAAGCCTTAAGTATTTTGGGTTTCAAGTAATATCTGAACTCGGACGAGTACACAAAAAACCAGAGGAATCCGAAGAACCCGAACCCTAAACCTGAATAAGTATTCGAAGATATTCTTATAACCGAAAAGTACCTCAAATGAGTGCCCGAGTCGATCCGAAAACTCCAAAATACCAAAAAATGTGAAATGCCCAAAAACATTTGAAAAACCGAAAATCCTGAAAAATTCGAAATACCCCAACCTGATACCCAACCTGAAATTACCCGAACCTAGAGTCTACCCGAACCAAAAATTACAAATACGTGAACGGGTATTGTAGGGCTCGAGTTCGAGACCTAAACCCGAACGCCCGACCTTACTATTTTTGAAGCATCTTCTTTTCACTCTAAGGATGCATGAAGGTACACAACTCCAACATCATCTTTACAAGTATAATTTGATATTGCTTAATCTGCATAATATCTAATATCAATGTGAACGTAGAGGATGAAGATGTAGCGCTGATTTTGTTGGTTTCTTTACCAAAACCCTTTTAGAATTTTTTTAGTCCTTGATAAAAGGAAATGGTTCAGTGAGTATGGTGGAAGTCAGGTCAACATTTCATAGCAGAGAGTTCCATCTCATGCCATCAAGATCAGGTACATCTAGTCATGCTTTTCAATTATTTGTCAATGGTGGAAAGAAATTTGAGAAAGGCAAGAGGTTGAAGGATAATAAATTGTTTTCAAGGGGTCCTCAACCGAACTATGTTTGCAATTATTGCAAAAATGGACATCTGAAGTCAGATTGTCCAAAGAAGAAGAAGCAATATGGTTTTGTTGCGGTTGCAGTGAATGAAACCAAATATGATGATGATCTTGCTCTTGTTTCTTATGGACAAGTCTATCCTACGAATGTATGGGTTCTAAACACATTGGCATCTTACCGTATGTGCCCAAAGAGGAAGTGGTTCTTAGAATATGAGGAGGTACCTAATGACAAGATTAAAACGATTAACAATTTTGTTTGCAAGATTACTGATATTGGGTTAATTAAGCTCAGGACACGTGATGATAGATTATGTACATTGATCAAAGTTAGACATGTTCTATCGATGACAAAAAATTTGATTTCAATCAGTCTTTTGGATAACAGAGATTTCAAGTATTCATGTGGAGATGGTGTTTTGAATGTTTATAAGGGTTCTAATGTGATTTTGAGAGGTTCATACCTGGTAATTTGTATATGCTGGAAAGTTTTACCCTAACAGGTTCAACAAATGTTGCATATATAGAGATTCACGAGGAAGATATAACTAGATTATGAAATATGAGGCTTGGTCATATGGGTAAAAAGAGAGTGTAGATTCGTTTAAAGCAAGATCTTCTCTTTGGTCATAAGAGCAAGAATCTTTAGTTATGCAAGCATCATGTGTTTGAGAAGCTGTACACAAAAACTTTTCCTAAAGTTGTTGACAGAACAAAAGGTACGCTAGATTACATCCATTCAAATTATTGGGGTCTGTCTCGAGTGGAATCGTTAGGAGGGCACAAGTATCATGTGTCAATAATTGATAATTACTCGAGGAAGACTTGGATGATTTTTATGAAGCACAGAAGTGAATTCAATAGCTTCAGGGATTAGAAGACAATAGTAGAGAGTTAATCTGGGACAAATATCAACAAACTTCATACTGATCATTGTCTGGAACTTTTTTCATAGTTCTATCAAACTTTAGGGATGCGGGGATTGCTTGACATCATACAATCAGGGAAACATCACAACAAAATGGTGTAGCTAAGTGAATGAATCATACATTGCTGGAGAGAGCTAGGTGCATGGTTTCTAATGTTGGTATAGAGAAGAGGTTTTGGGCCGAAGCAGTGAACAAAACTTGTTATTGGATCAAGCTGGGACCACACACACGCATCAAGTGTATGATACTTAATGAAGTGTGGTTAGGTACATATGCTAATTACTTCATTTTAAGGGTTTTTGGTTGCACACTTTTTTGGCATGTCAGTGAAGGAAAGCTAGAACCTAGAGCGAAGAAGGAAATGTTTCTGGGCAATGAAGATGGAGTCAAGGGATACAAGGGTTTGGTTCCCATATGAGAAATGGGTTATACTGAGCAGAAATGTTATCTTTGGTGAAAGTTTTATGATCAAGGTTTTATTTGAGCCTGGTTCATAAGCATACGTTGATGGTATTGGCAAGTATGTGGAGTTGCAAGAAAATTTTCAGGAGATTTCAGCAGCCTACCCAAGATCGATTGATCACTCACTGGGTAACCAGCAACCCGAGTTTTCTTTGTCAAGAAGTTGACGTGTTAGGTCTGTGAAATGCAATATTGGTAAGGATAGACCAATGAAAGTTGATGTTAAGCCACCTGAGAGGTATGTTTTTGAGGATATGGTGGGTTATGCACTATAAGTTGTAGAGGAAGTGAATACTTATGAGTCGTCCACTACCACTAGTGAGAAAGGATGTTACTTGTAAGTGGATTTTCAAGATAAATGATGGACAAACACCAGCAGAGGGAGTTAAGTATAAAGTTAGGATTGTTACTAATGGTTTAATTAAAGAGAATGGATGAAATACAATGAAATTTTCTCACTTGTGATCACACATAATTCCATTAGAGTGTTGCTAGCAATAATAGCACGTCAAGACTTGGAGTTAGAGCAACTTGATCTGAAGACTGCTTTCTTTCGTAGAGGACTAAAGGAGGAGATATCCATGACTTAACGTGATGTTTACAAATTCCTAGTAAGGAAGACTATGTCTCCAAGTTGAAGAAGTCATGATATAGGCTTAAGCAGTCCCAGACAATGGTACTAGAGATTTGATAGCTATATAGTCAAGTTGGGCTACGAAAAAAGTGTTTATGATTTTCGTGTTTACATGTGCAAGGTATAGAGTAATTTTTATATTTACCTGGTGATTTATGTGGTGACGCGCTGATAATTCTGAAGAAAATGTATAATATTCAAAAGCTAAAAAATTGGCTGAATTTTAAATTTAAGATGAAGGATTTAGGTGCAATGAGAAAGATTATAAAAATGGAGATCTTCAGAGGTTGGAAGAAGAAGAAAATTTTCTTGTCACATAAATCCTACATTAAGAAGGTGTTAGAAAGACTCGACATGCTTTCTACTAAGCCTATCGATTCTCCATGTTCTGCTAATCCTCTTCTCACCATCTATGTTGATATGTCTGAAGAAGAGAATTATTATATGTCTCGGGTTCCTTATGCTGGCGTTGTAGGAAGTTAATGTATGTTATTGTCTGTACCGGACTAGATTTGGCACATATTGTTAGTGCTGTTAGTAGGTTTCTGGTTCAGCGAGGGAAGGAACACTAGAAAATTGTGAAGTTGATTTTTTGGTACCTTAAGGGTATTGTTGGTCTTGTCTATAGAGGCGAGAATCCTAGTTTGGTTACAAACTATTATGATTCTAATTATGCAGGACATGTTGACAACATGAGATTTATGACTAGTTTTGTGTTTGCTATGAGTGGTTCTGTTATTAGCTGGAAGCAACTTTACAATTAATAGTGACTCTGTCTACTACCGAACATGCATTGATAGAGGCTGCTAAGAAAGGAATATGACTGAGAAGGTTTGTCAGTGATCTTGGTATGCATCATGGTCAGGCTACTGTGTACTTTGATAACTTGAGTAATATATGTTCAGCCACAGACAAGGTTTATGAGAGAACCAAACATATTGTTGTGAGATATCATTTTCTGAGAGATGAGAAGAGGATTCAAAAATGTAGGAGCGACTGATAATCCTACAAATTTTTTCACTAAGCCATTTTAAGCATTATTTGGACTTGTTAAACATCTCGAACCATTAACCTGACCCTTAGAGGCTTTGGCCCTGAAGGGCATAAGGCTCGAAAGAGTATATGGCCTTAAGAAGGCGTCTGGCTCTGCGGAGGGTATGTTCGGTTGAGACATTCGATATGTAGTTTGGTGGAGCATTTGTTGCAAATAAAGTGTATGGTACATATGTTTTCCGACATGAGAAAGTGCATTATGGTACATCGGTTCTAGAGAATTCAAGTAATATGGAGGTTTGTCAAATAATGCCTTTAATCAATTTTTTTTTGTCTCAGAGGAACAAGTGATTGATCGACCGAATGTTGGTATCAATCAATCACTTGTGTGTTTTTCACACAGGCATCGATCAATCTGCCAGTTTGAGAAGTAATGAATTTTGCTCTGAATTTTCTTTTATGTATATATGGGTGTTTAACCTAAAACCTAAACATGAAATTGTACTATGAAACCAACCTCTATTAATGAAAGTATTATCTTTGTCGGTAAACGTAACCTTTCAAAAAAAACCACACTAAATCTCTATGCATGCATTCTCTTTGCGTTTATTGTCTATTTTATCTGTTTCCAAATCTAACACAACATAATTATTTTGTAGTAAATCAAAAATTTTTAATATTATTATGTGAAATATAGGGTAGAGTTTCGAAAGATTTAAAAAGCGAAATCCTGTTGAAATTTCTATGAAGTTTTTATATATAAGACAATATACACTAGTTTTCTTTAATTAAGAGCTGCTAGACTTTCTTCAACTGATATTCACCTAAGAAAACTGCTACAATTAATCACGGTTTTCCTCAGTTGTATAACTTTTTTTTTTTTAATGTGTCCAAAGTCCTAAGAGCACCTCTAAAAGCACTTCCATTGGGGGATTTTAAGTAAAGTTCACACAGTTTTCAAAAAAAAAAAATTATAATATGATTAAACCACCGATCCCGTCTCTCCTCGGTTCCTCGGCATGAACCTGTATCAGCCACTGTGCACGTCGTGGGGCCCGCGATCGGTTGTTTTATTATTATTATTATTTTTTTTTTAAAAAAAAAATAAACGAAAAAAGAATAAAATATTGAAAAAATGACACGTGGCGAACCCCACCTCCGGTCGCTAATGGGGATGCTCTAATGGAGGTTTCTCACTATGAGTCTCTCACAAATTTCAATAACAAAAAACTAATATTCTAATGGGTGAGTATTTCAAATAGTGGAGAGACTCACCCCAATACTTTGAGGTGAGTTTCTCTACTATTTGAGATACCCACTTTTTAAAATATTATTATTTTGATATTGAAATTTATGAGAAACTTATAGTGAAAGCATGTTTAATGGAGAAATTTTAAAGGGTTCTTAAAAAAAGACTAATATTATAATACAAGGGGTTCTTAAAAACTAAGAACCCCTTTTACAAGGGGTTCTTAATTTTTAAGAATCCTTTATATTATATTATTATTATTTCAAATAGGTCTGAGCATTTTGGTCGGGGAACTAGATCCGCCCTATACCCGATCCGAATTAGCAGATAAAGGTCTAGTATGGATAATACTAATTACCCGTTTGGGTAGAGAAATTTTCTTTAAACGGGTAAGGGTCGGGTAAAAGTAATTATACGGATATCCATATTACCCATTCACATAATTAAAAATTAAAAATGATCTATATATTTAGTAACATTAGTAATATTTAACTAGTTAGATTAACATGTTTTGTCTAAATAAAATATGAAGTTTAGAAAAAAATTAAAACCGATAATTATGTTATTGAATGTTATTTTTATGTTTAGCGTAACTTTAATTGTTTAATTTTATTAATATTTTTATAAGAAATAGTATTCTAAAAAATATTATACTATTATTATATTATTTTAAATATTTAATGACAATAACTAAACGAGTTATTTTTGATATAATACGAGTTAGGGTATTAAACGGCTATTGATTTTACCTACCCGACCCGAACTGACCTTTATCCGATCTTTCCCATCATTACCCGATCTTTATTATCTCGGATATATTTCAGGTAATGATTTCGAATACCTATACTACCCGTACTCGATCTTTACCCGTATTTATTAGATCTGTTATCCGCAATGCTCATCCTAATATATTATATATGGTTGCCTAACTCCGAGAGAGGTGTCAATGCATCGAATTGTTTCCGATATAAAGTATTGAATATAAAAATATCTAAATGATAAATGAGTCACGATATACCGACACTGTTGGGTAGAGTGATTACTGGTTAGATTTTTGCTTTTTCCTTTTTTATCATGTTTTTTTTTTCTAGTTTATGTTACTTCATGGAACATTTATCGACCTAAGTGCGCATAATTGCCAATACTTTTTTGTCCTTTCCACTGTTCCCATTTTGCCACTTATTTTCTGGTGGAATCCATTTTCACTTATATTTTGGTTTCGTTTCTCAAAAAAAAAAAAAGAGAATCGGTTCTCTATCAAGAAACAGTTTTTTGATTGATTATGGTGTACTTGGCATATATAAATATTCAAGATACATAAATATCAAAAATTATAGAGTGGACACAGATCTACGTTTTAGGATTTCATAATTATTTTCTGCATAGTATTGGCTCCAAACCAGCGATGAGCAACGACAAAATGATCACCTAAATCTCTTAGCTTCTGACAAAAAAAACCCCTTTAAACTTAGGAATGTGAAAATAATTTGAAACTTAAAAATTGAGTGTTAGTTTTGGTGATTGCTAATTGGTTGTTTGATAGTGTTTTGGTGAGACTTTGGTTTTGGGAGATGTTGTAATGAGTGAAGAGAACTTAAAAGAATTGATTTAGCTATCTATATTACCAAGGTGCAGTTATCTTTTAAGTCACTTATCCTGAGAAAATTTCATAGCAAAGTGTGTTTGTGCTGGAGTAGTAATAGAATTGATGACATTTCGAAAAATGATTTTCAGAATCGTGCAAGTGATGACAAAATACTGGAAAAGATCGCGTAGTGATTTGTAGGAATAGTGAATCAACTCTTTAAAGCTTCCTAGATAGTTCTCCTAACTATCACGCATGCTAGATCTGAGAGCCCATAAAGAAGCACCAGAGGATGTACGAAAAAGACGGTCGGAGGTGTTACAAAATTTAGAAAAAGTTATAACGATAGGAGAATCACTCTCTTAGAAAAAAATATATTTTATTATTTTTCAAAAAGAAATTTCATCCAAACGCTCTTATCGATTTGACTAACAATTCTGATACCGTCTATCAACATGACACTGGTTGCTATGGAGGCGTTTAAGTCCTCTTCACATGTCGAAACCTATTGAGCAACAATTTTACAAAGTCTCTCACGTCCATTTTTTCGTTATCTTCTATCGGTACGACTAGATTTTGCCAGATTTACAAAAAAAAATCAATCATATCTGTATTTGGAAAATATTGTAAAATGCGAGAAGTAAACTTAGAAGAAAAATTCTAAAATCGTGGAGAGAAATTAAAATTGAGGTAAACATCTGTTTATGATTTTCTTTATTAATTGTGTGAATGAATCATTATAAAGTCCTACCACCTCTACAATTTATAAAAAATCGACGTTCTAAATCTACCTAGTTTTGGATCCTAAAGCACCTTAACAAACACATTTAGCGAATATCTGGATCAGATCGCATTCAGTTCGAACTACGTCCGATCTTAATGAATGTAACCTTTTACTGATACATAGAGATTTAAGTTATTTTCAAAATCAATTAGAAGGAGATCAAATATTGTATTTGTGATTACAACATCCCATATGAAAGACCACTAATTTTGTCACTGGATTTAAATTTCTAGTTGAAAAGAATGGACTTTTTCAAAGTTGAGTTAGAAGTCAAGTCACACGTTGACACATAAACATACATTCGTATATGTTAATATATACATGCTAAAATGCACGTATATTATATATGACGTATGCATGTGAAACATATCCTATGCATCTACACACGATTATAATTTAAATTTGACGAAAACCTTAAATATATATATGCTTTGTAAGAACCAATAGGAGACGTGGAAGATAACAATGGGGATTATAATATACATCTCCTTTCCTTTTTGGACTGACAAAAAGTAAGATTCCTTGTAGTGCACCGATTTTTAAAACTGATAAGAGATTTTGGTATGAATAAATTGCAATTATTTGGAGGAATTTTTTTTCTTGATCGCTTCTATTACTAAAGTTAAGGCAGTGGTATGGTTTTGAATCTCATATATAAGAAGTACAGAGGCTATATGTTTTATGCAAGTAGAGTTTATGTTTTTAAAATGACTTTTGTTTGTTAATTGTTGATAACAAAATTTAACTAGGACGTAAATTTCAAGAAGGAAAAGTTAATTTTCAAAAAAACAAAAGAAGTTAATTTTCCAAATCATTATTTACAAATTATCAACAAAAAATAGTTAAAAACTCATAGGATCTTTTTTTTTGTTAAAGAAAAACTCATAGGATCTTACGTACTCAATATACATAAGTTGATATAGGATTTTAAATGCGAGTTTTCTCCACCAAACCACACATGCTCAAGTCTACAATGTCCTTATTCTTGTGAGCTTACGTTACGAGGACCATGTAATATCTACTAGATCAAGATATTTACATATATGCAGATGGACAATGCGAAAACCGCATATTTACGGCTGTTTTGAGAGCTACAAATTGAAAGTAGACATTGAAAGTAAAGGTGAAGAATTGTATCCATTAATTTATATGGTCAAAGATACAACAAACGTAAAGGCATATGCATCGTCTTCTTCTGTTCAAATTTCCCAATTACTCTTTTCTTTCTTTTAACTTGTTCGTAATGCTTTATTTCCCATTATTGTCTACTAATGCTTTTTCAAGCATTATTGTATGCTAATGCTTGGGGCGGTCCTCATTTTAATACATATGGGCATTGTCTTTTCTTTTAATACTTTCTCTTTGCCCAAACTATATCATGATTATGAGTTTTAGTGTTTCTTTATGACATAAGTGTATTAAGATTGGGCAAAATATTTACATCGAACATTTATCTGTGCTGATTCAATCCTATAAATCCGGATATCAATAGTTTTTCGGAGTAAAACAAATACTAAAAAATAATAGGCGTTCAAAGCGGAGCAAAATAAATAACAAACACTAAAATTTTAAAGACTATTCACTCTGCTCCAACATATATAAATATATATATAGATGGTAAAATATATACAAGTTGGTATAATTATTGTTTCTATATATAAACCTAATAAATTTTATTTATCAAATTACTTGTAAATTTTTAGATTAATAGAGAAACGCATAAAATTTTATAAAAATTGGAATATTCTTGTTAAATTATATTTTTTTAAAACATATTAAATTAATTTTTAAAATTTATGGAGTAGATAATTTAATTATTTTACTTGTTTGTTTATATTATGTGTAAAATTATTTATCTAATAAAAATTTACGGTCTTCCCAGTTTTATTTGTATTATATAAATTGCGGATATATGTAAATACTTGTAAACTAGGTGGTGGTCCGTACAATGCACATGCATGACGATTTTCTAAAAAAATGCTCTTAAAACACATATTTTGAGACCTTAATATTTTGAGATTATGTTCACCTAAATAATACATTATAACGGGTATTCAGAAGCATGGTATTTGTTTTTAAAGTATAGAAATCTAAAACCAAAAACACACTATCTTGCGCAAAAACAAAGTCGACGACTCATCTTGAATTTCCCAATGCACCAAACTACCTCACTAAAAGATGAACAAAACATTGCAAATTTAGTATAGCCATTTTAAATACCATCTCCTTGGTTGATAAAAGAGATAAAAATTTTCCATTTTTTTGAAAATGATAAACAGTAAATAACACAAAGTAAAAGAGAACTATCAAAGATATTAGGAAGCATAAAATGATAACCACGTTTGACTATCCAATTTTTTGAAACACTTTTTTATACACCACGTTCTTTGTTGTTCTCTGAGGCCACTCCACTTCGTCGGTGATCAAAAAATTCAAATCAGATCTTGACCAAACTCTCGAAAATACCACATACAATTGGTTACGGGAAGAAACAAGCTTAAGAAGATATAAACCAACTTTCTGAAGTGACTACCCCTGACAATCCACGACACCTATATCGGAGCTACTATAAGTGGAGATTTATCAGAATTCAATTCTTCGTTGTTATGTGAAGGCCAATGGATGGTTGTTTCCGAGTTTGTAGTAGATCATCAACCACAGTGGGAGTTTAATCCTATAAACAATTCATATCAAATTGTTTGGTCCGTTGTGACTTATTGACAAATGAGGTCGTGGATAAGAGATATCTTCAGGACTTTCTACAACATCGAGGTCGGTTCATATGCACCTATACATATATTTAGGGATTGGCGTTCGGTTTTTCTGGTCGATTGATACGAATAAAGTTCAAGTTTAAAAACCCAAACAAAATCCCGAAATCCCAAGATTAAGACTCGAAATTGTAG
>OVAN01013786.1:0-10500 GCA_900406275.1 Anastatica hierochuntica
ATCTTTAAGGTAAAATATGGTTGGAACAATGTTCTTGCCATACATGGATGACTTGCTCTTGAATTCACACAAACAGTTTTGACAGGCGAGCTGAAAGTCTGTTGACTTTGGAAATTCATAACTAATTTATCCCAGCGTCTTTTCAAGTGATTCTACTTCGAATTTCTCCCTTGATGGCTTGAGAATCTAAAACATTTTGAATCATAGCCTGAAACCTTCTGGTTTGGTCGGAATACCCTTCGGAGTGAGGATATGTCTGTTCTGCGAAAATCCTGATTCACCCAGATTGTAAGCTCCATAACTCCCAAACCATTAATGTCGTTCTGATGAGTCCAATTGCTAAAGATGCTCTACTGAGTAAGATTTCCAGAAAAATCGACCTTGTTGCCTAATTCGCTTTGGTTGTATAGATATGCTCCTTTGAATGCGGTTGGGTCCATTCTGCGAATTGAGCTGAACAGGATTGCATCATCTTAGTAGCCGAGTGAGTATCATTGTCTGAAACAATTGTTCTATGCACTCCATGTAAACGTACCACCTCTTTAAAGAACAAATCAGCTGTTTATGTGGCATCATTAGACTTTCACATGGTATGAAGTGAGCCATCTCTGGAAATAAATCCACAACACCAAAGACTGAATCTTTGTGTCTGATCTTAGGCAAACCTAATACAATGTCCATCGAAATATGCACCCATGGTGCGTGATGAATAGGTAAAAGGAGATATAGACTATGAGGATGTAACCTGGGTTTTTCTATGTGGCAAGTAATGCATCGCGAACATAACTTGTCCACATCTTTCTTAAGGTGAGGCCAAAAGAAGGGATCCTTTACTACAGCAAGAGTCTTGTCTACCACAAAATTTCCCATTAGGCCTCCACCATGAGCTTCCTTTAGTAACAACTCTCTTAAAGATCCTTTAGGGATGCATAACCTCTTGTCTCTAAATAAGAACCCATCTTGGATGTAGAATGTCGCGTAAGGTCCTTTGACATTCTCCTTGTACGCATCACTGAAATCTGGATCTGCTTTGTAAAGTTCTTTAATGTGCTCAATTCCTAGAACTTTAGCTTCCATTGTAGAGATCAATGCATGTGTTCTAGATAACACATCTGCTACCACATTCTCCTTTGCTTTCTTGTACTAGATTACGTAGGGAAATGTCTCAACAAACTCCAGCCACTTAACATGCCTTCTTTTGAGTGACGTTTGGCCTCTCAAGTGCTCTAGAGTCTCATGATCAGTGTGAATAATGAACTCCTTGGACAGTAGGTAGTGCTGCCACGTTTTTAAAGCTCAAACCAAAACATACAACTCCTTGTCATATGTTGGGTAATTCAATGTTGCTCCACTTAATTTCTCACAGAAAAATGCAACTGTTCTCTTTCTTTGATGCAAGATAGCACAAATTCCCAAACATGAAGCATCACACTTAACTTCAAACATCTCTTCAAATTCTGGTAACGATAGGACTGGTGCTCGTGTGAGACGCTCTTTGAGTGTGTTGAACGCTGCTTATTGATTTGTTCCCCTTGTGAATGGCATATTATTTTTAATCACAACAGTAAGTGGTGCGACTATTGTGCTAAAATCCTTGACAAAACGCCTGTAGAAGCATGATAATCCATGAAAGCTTATAATATGTCCACTTGTAGTTTGTGTAGGCCAATCTTGAATTGCTTTGATCTTCTCTTCCTCAACCTGTAGGCATGTTTACTCACACAAAAACCTAAGAAAACAAGTTGATTAGTTGCAAAAGGTGCACTTCTTGAGGTTAGCATAGAGGCCTTCCTTTTAAATTGTTTGTAACGCTAGTTCTAGATGCTTAAGATGATCATAATATCATTTGCTGTAAATAAGGATATCATCAAAATAAACTAAAACCAATTTACTGATGTAAGACCTTAGAAACTGGTTTATATGTCGCATGAAAGAGCTTGGTGCATTAGTTAATCCGAATGGTATGACTAACCACTCATACAGCCCCTGCTTGTTCTTGAATGCAATTTTCCATTCATCTCCTTCGCGCATTCTAACCTGGTAGTAACCACTCTTCAAATCCACCTTGAAAAAGATGGTTGCTCCACTTAACTCATCCAGCATGTCATCTAGACGTGAAATGAGATGTCGATATTCGATTGTGATATTGTTGATAGCTTGGCAGTCAACACACATCCGCCATGTACCATCCTTCTTCAGGTACCAAGAGAATTTTTACAACACAATGACTAAGGCTTTCTCAAATGTATCCCTTAGCCATCAGCTCTTGGACTTGTTTTCCAACTCTTTTGTCTCCATCAGGTTCATCCTATAAGCTAGTTTGTTCGGTAAGGCTGATCTGGGGACAAGGTTAATCTGGTGTTCAATTCCTCTTATTGGTGGTAAGCCAGGTGGTATCTCCTCTGGAAACACATCACTAAACTTGTCTAGAACTGCTTGAGCCTCAAGATGAAGTATTATTTCACCTAAACATGAACTTAGAAATTCTTTGTAAACCATTAGTACCACAGTGCCATTAAAGCCTCCTCTGATTCCTCTAACTCCAGTGAGTTCATCAATTTCTCAAACTCCTCAAGTACTCATCTACACTTCTTGTTTCTTGAGACAACTTATGAAAATGTTTATGTAGGCCTCCATGATAATGTTCTGGAACATGCCTTAGTCGTATAAGGTACTTCATGTCACTCCATGTTGTTACTGGTCCAAAACTTTGACTCCTCTTAGGAGCTACGTTTTTGTCCCACCATGCAAGTGCATTCTCCGTGAGCTGAGCTGCTGCAACAACAACTTTCTTTCGCTCTCATATCCATAACATTCAAAGTATGCTTAAGGCGTCTTTTCGAATCCATATACACTTCTGGATTTGATTTTCCTGCAAAATTAGGGGGCGTTAGTTTAATCTCATGATTCTGTTCACACGGTGTTATCTCTCGTGCTTGGTTTCTCCTTCGGGGATCTTGTCTACGCAGTTGCTGATGCAAAAGAGGGTCTGGTGGATTTTCATCAAGACAAGAATCTCATCATCATCAGACTGGTCGTCATGTTCAATAGGAGCTCCTTGAATCGTCTTGACTGTTCTAGTTGTACTATGCGATTTCCAAACTCTTGTCTCATGTTTCCTACTTGCTGGCCAACGTTTCTCAGCTCATCTTTCATTGCATTCAACATCAGTTCAAGAGCATCTTTTGGATGGTGATAGCTCAGGTTTTCACGCAAGAAAACACTGCAAGCATACAGATGCGTACATTGTAGTGGTTCGGGATCGAATCCACAGAGACCAAAGGTTGCACAAAAAACTATCAGATGAAATGCAGGCTAAAGCAAAAAACAAGAGTTTTAGAGTGATGCAGAAATTCGAAATCAAGAAATCGAGAAACAAAGAAACGCAGAGCTTGTAAATACTTTAAAAAAGGGTTGGGTATTGGGTGTTGATAGCTCAGGTTTTCGCCCGAGAAAACACTGCAAGCGCACAGAAGTACGTTGTACTTGTTCGAGATCGAATCCACAGAGACCAAATGTAGCACAAAGAATGTCAGAACAAACAGCGGGCTAATACTAAAAATATGTCTTTTCAGAAGATGCAAATATCGAAATTAAGAGAACAAAGAAAGCAAGCAAGCAACAACGGGGAGTAAATCAATAAAAGAAGTGTTGGGCATTGGGTATTCTCAGGGAAACAATTCATTGTTGACTCAAACTATAGATTAGGGAACAAGTTTTAAACCGTCTTGAACTCAAACACTAATATAGAACTGATTTACTTCGGTAGTACCAGTTCCCTATGTATTAGAAATCTCGAGACCAACTTTTGTTGACTCTCAATTTCTAATCATACATTCCTAACAGGTTTGATATGTTCACAATTCACTTAAACATCAACTTCCATTGGCTTAAGAAGAATTGCTCATCTAAGATTCTTTCAGGCATTTAATCGAACACTTTCCAGGCGTTAAACTACCTAATATCAGAAACTAAGTGACCAGTTTAATTTCATGCATTACGAACAATCCTAGATGAAGATCCCTAATCATAATATTTTATATCAACAAATCATGAATCCCTATGTGAGAACCCTAAACCCAACGATCAGACTACTCACTCATGATAATCGCATAAATACAAATCAAATCAAAGAGAGACATGATTGTATTTAACAAAAACAAGAGTAAAGGGTTAAGAAAGCTTCTGGGATTCAAAGTACAAAGATGCTTCTTCTCCCTAAGTTACAAAATCAGTCTCTGCTCTCAAAAAGTCTGTAAAAGTGCATAATGAAACAGGAAACACGAGCCTAAGTTTTTGTTATGAAATCCGGTTCAAGATAAGTTCAGTTTGGTTCTTCGTAAAAATCGGTCTGAAAATTGGGATAGGGATCGACCGATCATGGGATAGGGATAGATCGATCCTTGTCCATATTTCTGGATATTTTCCAGCCTTCAAGAAAACTTCTTTCGACGCTTGAAATCTATCCAAAATGCATTCTTTTCGCACATCCAAGCTCGATTCTTGTAAATACAACAAAAAAACACAAATCCGCGCCAAAAAGATCTGAATACATACTAAAAACCATAAATCTCGTGTAAAAACCATAATAAAAACTACTAAAATACTGACACATCAAATCCCTCAGACTTCAATCTTTGCCTGTCCTCAAGTAAAGGAAACGAAGACTAACACTGCGGGAAAAGAAACTCGAAAACCAAATGGATCGCATGCTATCAGAGAACCTTACTCTACGCTACTTTCGCTAACCATATAAACTCAGAACAGTTAGAACATTCTCCCCAAGAATCACTGCTTAACCTCCCAAGCCCATCCATACTCTAAAATCTGAACCTGCATACTTAGCTTCCATGTTAATAACTCTCTACATTCATTTAAGATGGGCGTGAAACTTTTCACCGAAGAACTCATAATCAGGAAATCAGGCTAGGTGTCAAGGCTTTTAGTGGTGAGGCTTAGAGTGTTTCGAGTATCAAAAATTGCGTCAAGATGCAAGACATTATGCAAAATCACAAGAGAGAAAGAGTATATTGATATCCATGTCCCCTAACTACTCAAGTACAAACAACCAATCAAAAGTAAACCGAATATGTGCAAAATTCAGGGTGAAATCAATCAACAATATAATATGAAAATGCTAATTTCTAAACCAGATTTAAAGAGATAAAATAAAATTTTCTTTTTTTTTCAGAACAAAAATCTGGAAGAAATTAGCATATCAACCATGGCAATGATAGAGAATAGCCTGCACTTCTTACTCTCGAATGCACCTACGAAAAGTCCATCAGAACATCTCTTGTAGAGAAACAAATCATCCCAAAAGTAATGTCTGATGTCTCTGAAGAACTTTTTCTTCTCATAGCCTTCAAAATTTGGTGGCTCTACTTTAGAACTCAAATAATTCGCAAAGTCTGCGAACCAAGTAATCTCATCATTGATCTGTCTAATGGAAAAAACATCTGCATAATTCAGATAGTCATCCTCCAGCAAGGTGACCATGTAAACATTTTCCTCTAGAAGATTATTATCAAGTGGAGTCTCAGCTTCCACTCGCAGATGAAAAAGGTGATCAGCAACACCATTCTTGATGCCTCGTTTGTCCCGAATTATAGATCAAATTCATGTAACAACAATATCCATCTCAATAGTCTCGGTTTAACATCCTTTTTAGACATAAAATATCTCAAAGCCGCATGATCAATGTGAACAATGACTTTGGATCCCACCAAATACTGTCTAAACTTTTAGAATGCAAAAACCACAGCCAATAGCTCCTTTTCTGTCGTTGCATACTTGATCTGAGTGTCATCAAGTGTTCTTCTAGCCTAGTAAATCACATGGAGCTTCTTATCCTTTCTCTGACCCAACACTGCTCCTACTACGTAGTCATTGGCGTCACACATTACCTCAAAAGGTAAATCCGGTGGCTGCACAATTGGAGCGCTGACTAGTGCTTCCTTGATTTTCTGAAAGGCTAACAAAAAATCAGCATCAAAGTCAAATTTAATATCCTTACAGAGTAATCGAGTCAGAGGTTTGGCTATCTTGGAAAAATCCTTAATGAACCATCTGTAGAACCTTGCATGTCCAAGGAAGCTGCAAATATCCTTAATAGATGTAGGAGGTTGCAGGCTCGTCATCACTTTTATCTTGGCTATGTCAACTTCGATGCCCCTCTCTGAGATCCTATGGACAAGAACAATTCCATCCTGCACCATAAAGTGACACTTCTCCCAGTTTAGAACTAAATGTTTCTCTTCACATCTTTCTAAAACCCTACAAAGATTAGTTAAACAATTAGTAAACAAAGAACCATATATAGAAAAATCATCCATAAAAACTTCCATGATATCTTCAATTAAATCAATAAAGATAGACATCATATAGCGTTGGAAAGTCGTTGGTGCATTGCACAACCCGAATGGCATTCTACGGTAATCATATGTCCTATAAGGACATGTGAATGTGGTCATCTCCTCGTCCACTGGGTGGATGGGAATCTGAAAGAAACCTTAATAGCCATCAAGAAAACAGTAATAAGGATGGTTGGCAAGTCTTTCAAGCATTTGATCAATAAAAAGAAGTGGAAAATGATCATTTCTCGTGGTCGAGTTAAGCTTCCTATAGTCAATGCACATCCTGTGGAATGTGATAGTCCTGGTGGGAATGAGCTTGTTCTTGTCATTAGTGATGACAATGATCCCACCTTTCTTTTAGCATATGTATTGGGCTCACCCATGTGTTGTCATAGATGGGATAGATCACACCTGCACTCAAAAGTATCTGATTCTCCTTTTTGACAACTTTCGTTAGCTTAGGATTGAGTATCTGATAGCTCAGGTTTTCGTCCGAGATAACACTGCAAGCGCACAGAAGTACGTTGCAGTGGTTCGGGATCGAATACACAGAGACCAAAGGTAGCACGTAGAGTTTCAGATCAAATAGCGGGCTAAAGCGAAAAAGATGTCTTGTAAGAGATGCAATAAATCGAAATTAAGAAAGCAAAGAAAGCAGGCAAGCAACAGAGGGGTTGTAAAATCAATCAAAGAAGAGTTGGGCATTGGGTATCCTCAGGGAAACATTTCATTGAGGACTCGAATTATTGACTAGGGAACATGTTTTAAACTGTCTTGAACTCAAACACTAATATAGAACTGATTTACTTCCATAGTATTAATTCCCTATGTATTAGTGATGTGTCAGTATTTTAGTAGTTTTTACTACAGTTTTTACACGAGAATTATAGTTTTTTAGTATCTATTCAGATCTTTTTGGCGCGAATTTGTGTTCTTTGTTATTTTTACAGGAATCGAGCTTGGATGTGCGTAAAGGATTCATCTTGGATGGATTTCAAGCATTGAAGGAAGTGTTTGTGAAAAGCTGAAATATCCAGACAGTTGGGCAAGGATCGATCGATCCATGCTTGTGGATCGATCGATCCCTGTCCCGTTTTGCGGACCAATTTTATGATGAACAAGACCGAACTTATTTCGCACCGGATTACAATACAAAGACCTTGGCTCGTGTTTTCCCTTTCATTATGCACTTTTACATACTCTTTGAGAGGAGAGATTGATTTTGTAACCAAGGGAGAAGAAGCATCTTTGTACTTCGAATCTGAGAAGCTTTCTGAACCCTTTACTCTTGTTTTTATTAAATACAATAATGTCTCTCTTTGATTTGATCTGTGTTTATGCGATTATCATGAGTGAGTAGTCTGATATTTGGGTTTAGGGTTCTCACATAGGGATTCATGAATTGTTGATGTAGAATTGCATGATTAGGGATTCATCTAATGGATCTTCATCAAGGATTGTTTGTAATGCATGAAATTGGACTGGCCACTTAGCTTCTGAACTTAGGTAATTTAACATCTGGAAAGTGTTTGTTTAAATGCTTGAAAGAATCCTAGATGAGCAATTCTTCTTAAGCCAATGGAAATTGATGTTTAAGTGAATTGTGAACATATCAAACCTGTTAGGAATGCATGATTAGAAATTCAGAGTCAGCGGAAGTTAATCTCGATATTTCTAATTCATAGGGAGTTGATACTACGGAAGTAGATCAGTTCTAAATTTGTGTTTAAGTTCAAGACGGTTTAAAAATTGTTCCCTAGACTATAATTTGAATCAACAAGAATTGTTTCTCTGAGAATACCTAATGCCCAACACTTCTTTGATTGAATTACAACCTTAATTTTGTTGTCTGCTTTCTTGATTTTGATTATTTGCATCATCTACAAAACATTTTTTTATCTCTAGCCCGTTGTTTAATCTTACATTCTTCGTATTACCTTTGGTCTCTGTGGATTCGATCTCGAACCACTACAACGTACTTGTGTGATCTTGCAGTGTTTTCTCGGGCGAAAACCTGAGCTATCAATTTTTTTGGCGCCGTTTCCGGGGACCAATAGGGAGTCTTAGAACTTAGGATCATTGCGTGCCTAACGCATTTTTCTTTATTTTGTTTAATCTCTTCTTTGTCTTCTCTGTTTTTGTGCTGTCAAGTGCATGAACAGGCCTTATACTAAAAGCCAAGGGATCACAATTCTTCTCGAATTCGAGCATGAACCTTTGCGTCTAGAGAGACAAAAGAAGAAAGAGAAGTTGTTGAAGGTCATTGAAGAATTTGGGTTTACTGAAATCATGGATGACAACTTGGGAGATCCCATTCAAGTTCATCAAAATCCTCTGTTTCCTGGACTCCTTCTAGGAGATGATCCACCTGCTGGAGGTGGTGGTAATGCTGGTGCTAAGCAAATTGGCCAGCAAAATGTTGTAGCTGAGGGGCAACAATGTGCAAATCAACCTCAACAGAGGATGACTCTGGCACAAAATGACACTCCAGAGGCCTTCTATGCGAATCGTGCTGGGATTCGTCCGCCTCCCATAGAGAGAAGAGACTTAGATATAAAGACTGGTCTCATTAACTTGGTGCAACAGAATCAATATCATGGGTTGCCATCACAGAACCCAATGCACCATCTGGATAGGTTTGAAGCCATCTGCAATACTATCCAGCAAAACGGAGTACCTACTGAAGCTCTGAAATGCAGGTTGTTCACTTTCTCTCTGAATGACAAAGCTACAAGATGGTATAATAGCCTAGAGCCTGATTCTCTGAGGACATGGGACGAGATAAAGGTTGCTTTCCTTGGGCATTTCTTCACAAAATCAAGGTCTATGTCTCTGCAAAACAAGACAAAATCAAGGTTTATGTCTTTGCGCGACCTCACATTTTCAGCGCCTGCGTGCACGGCGGATCATAGAAGCCCGACCGTCCTCGCGGCAACGAATCTCCGCGACCTCATTCTTCAAACGGGAGTTCTCCTCCTCGAGCTTCTTCACCCTAAATTTGGCCGCTCTCGCCTCAAGGTCACTCGCCTTAAGAGCCTGTTCCATTGTTTGAAGCCCCTAACCAAAAACAAAAGCAACTCAAGGACGTTAGGATAACACCGTTGACAAACCAACGAGAATAAACCATACGGCCATAAAACTTACCGCCACGTACTGTCGCGAGGCTTCGATAAGCGCCGCCGAATCCAAGTAACCCGTATCATCCGTGGACTGATCGTGCGGAGTCTCGAGATTGGCAAGGAATTCGTCTATATTGGTCGCTCCTCCCAAGGACGGCATCTGACTTGCATTTTTGCCAAAGAGAGTATCGGGCCACTCATCCTGAAATGGCACCCCTTCGCCTTCAGCGGCGATTCCCCCATCGGACGCCCCGACATTTCTTGGGGACCTCCTCTGCTGCCTAACTGGAGGCAATTCATACGATTCAAAGTCGTCCATGTTTAGCCCCACTTCCTCCTCAACGACTGCTTTGGGATTAGCTCGAGCCTTGTGACGCTCTACAGCAAGGAGATCCCGACTCGACGAAAAGTAATTCCAATGGCTCCGGTCATTCCTCAAAAGATCCCAGACGGTCAACGTGTCAGCTGGAAACGGAGGAAGAGGATTGCGAACTGCAAAACAACAAAAAAGTCAGAAAGCATTAGAACGCAAGCGAAAATGATCAAGGTAGCTGGAAGCGATACCCGCTTCGTGCCAACTGCACTTAAAAGTGGAGAAAAATCCGTCCTCTATAGAGGCACTATCCCGGCGAATGAAGAAGTATCTCTTTCGCCACTCGTGGAAGTGGGACTTCGTCCCCTCAACTACCCCCATGTTAGTTCTCGGCTTGAGGGTGTAGATGCCCTCCGCTTTCGTCTTCGTTAGAGAAAACATGGCCCTCAGGTGGCTGACGTCGAGGTTCAAACCACGCTCATAATATAATTCGAGGGTCCCAGCGAGACGCTGAAGGCCATCAAGATGAAGCTGACTTAGCGACAGGCCGAAATGGTTCAAGAGCCGGATTATGATTCCCGGAATAGGGAACCATAGGAAACAATCCAACAAATGCACCTCTTAGCTCGTGAAGAAGCCGTCAGGCGAAGAGTCAGCTTCTTCTCCGGCAACCGGCATCCGGAACTCAACTTCCATCGAGATTCCGCAAAAC
>OVAN01013787.1:0-12553 GCA_900406275.1 Anastatica hierochuntica
AAAATCATTCATGATCTCTCTTATACTTGGGCTGAGCTGATTTATGATTAAGAGAAGCTAATGAGGTCAAAATGTGAGTGTTATGAAAGAGAAGAAGAATAAAGAGGACACATGAAGTAATCAGATAGAATAGATTTGTTACAAAAGTAGACGTGCTACAAAAAGTAACATGTCTATCCTGTCTGAAGTTATGTGAAGTTGGGCTAAAGCAGGTCTGATCTAGTTTTCCCAAGTATCCTCCGAGGGAAGGAACTGCCAACTCAACTGTGTACTATGTCAGACTGTGTCTATTTGAATGAAACCCTCTCATTGGTTAATTTTAAATTTTGAACTTAGCTTCTTATTAGTCTAGATTCATTACTTGTTGGATCTCCTTCATCATTGTAAGTCTATAAAAGACACCTTTGTATTTTCAGATTTAATCAATTCAATAAGAACAAATGCAGATTTTACAAAAAACACAAAAACTCTCTTTTATCATCTTGAATTCAATCCAAGTGTTCACAATGTAGATCAGACACCTTTGTATTTTAGAGAGCTAAAATATGTGTGTCTAAGCCATTTTCTGTTTTTGTGTTCTTCATCAAAATCTGTTTTTCAAGTTCTTCTCTTTTCCTTTTCATAGACAAGCATAGACAACTTCAGATTTTGCTTGCTCTTCATCAAAAATTTCAACATCACTCGCACGCTTCCACGAATCACTTTCCAGAAGGTCAAAATTCCCAGTGCTACTTCAGCATAAGCACGCTTAACTGTGGAGTTCTATCAGGATAAGTGACCGAAAAGATAAATGCACTTTGGTAACATAGATAGTCAAATCAATCCTTTTAAACTCTCCTCACACACCATTATGACTTCATAAATCGAGGTCTCACAATTCCCTTCACTTACAGAGCGCAACGTCCTCGTTGCACTCCTGGATCGTCACCCCAACCCGATAGTGTAAATCCTTGACTCCACACTCATCTTGGTTTCGCTCTGCTACCAAATTGTAACACCCCGACCGCA
Source organism: Anastatica hierochuntica (assembly GCA_900406275.1). Lineage (NCBI taxonomy): Eukaryota > Viridiplantae > Streptophyta > Magnoliopsida > Brassicales > Brassicaceae > Anastatica > Anastatica hierochuntica. The sequence goes on from OVAN01013787.1 coordinate 1,009, forward strand.
AATCCTGTGTGGCTCGGCACCTCTTCTCGGGCTCGTAGATCCACCATGTCCGACGGTCGGGAGCGCTACCTAGAAGAGAAGAGGCTTTAAAGTCATGATTATTGTCTCTGCAAATCACCACACAATCTTTTCTGGTGTTTTTTCCTCACTCGAACGATTCGGCGAATCACTTCTCGAAAGGTTACCATTCTAGTGTTACTCTAGTACAAGCACGTATAACTGTGTAGTTCTCTCAAAACAAATAACTGAAAAGATAAGTGCACTTTGATGATATAGATAGTCAAATCAATCGTTATAAGGTTTGCTCAAACACTATTATAAACCGGGATTTCACAGAATCATTTCAAGGGAAAACGGCCATTCAATTTTTGAACTTTTGGAATGTTAACGATTATCTAATCAGTTCTCAAATTTGCAAAATAAATCTCTGATGTTTAGTTAACTTTGCAAAAGTAGACACAACACACAGAAAAAGGTCAGATGTTAATGTATTAAAAGAAGATTATTTGAACGTGTTAGTGTTACTCCTTGCTAAGATGTGGACTGCAATATCTACAACGTCTTTACGGATTCTATAGCAATTATGTTATGTTCCAAAATTATCATCACAAAGTTAAATAAAATTTGAAGTCATCAGAACTTAATTTTTTAAACCTAAAAAATGAGTTCTAAAATTTCTAAATTAAACTCTAAATACAAATTACTAAACCTAAACCTAAAAATTTAACGGGCAAAGTGTCTTTAGTCAAGTGGTTAAAGGTCCATCTATGCGGCAACCCCACAAAAATTCGACTCTACTAAGTCACGTTGCCCCGTATAATAGGGTTATTTGACTATGGATTGGGTCTTGTTGATCTAATTGGTGACAAAAAATCTAAAAATTTAATTTCTAGATCCTTAAAATATATTTTTAATGTTTGTGATCCTTCCCAAATTTAATGAGAAAAAAATCCGAAGAATTACAAGGAATTTAATGTTCGCTATTATTTCTTTGGCACCATTTAAAGCTATATTCTACTGCCGAAAAAACTATATTCTACTTAATTCTACCATCTAACCTAATAGATATTTCTATAAATGTGACCACAAATTTTGTATTTCATGTATAGCATGAAGTAGGACTGGGCACTAATACTCGTTACTCGTCTCCGATCCGTGACTCGTCCCGTATCCGACTCGAAAAAAGGGTAGCCGTGACATTCGGGTCGGGTAAAGGGTATCATATTTCTATTACCCGCGGATAAGGGTCGGGTATCGGGTGTCAATTTATTTTTAACTACCTGTCCTCGTACTCGACCCATAAATACCCATTTTTAATATTTGTGTATTATAAAATTGTCTACCATAATAATTATGTATAATCATATATAAAATATTATTTTAGAAGAAATTATAATATTTTGTTATATACATAAGACTTAAAATATGTTTTAAATATATGTAATATTTAAATATAACTTTGTAACTTAGAAGATTTTAATTTTTGTTTTGATATTTTTGTACTTGGTCGAATATTTGGAAGAAAAATATGATTATATAAGTACTTAAATGTTAAAATATGAAATAAAATATAAATATTTGAATTTTAAATGTTTTCGTTCTTTCGTATACCTGTTTTTCCGGGTAACAAATCGGGTCGGGTAACAAGTAGGGTATTCATATTTCTAGAGGGTACCCGTTTTTCCGGATACCCGTTTTTTTGGGTCGGGTACGGGTACTAAAACTGTGCTAGCCGTAAGGGTCGGTTCGGGTAGCGGATACTCCAAAAATCAAGGGTACCCGATCCGTGCCCACCCCTAGCATGAAGCAGTTGCTTTTATCATAAAGGTAGGCACGGTTTTGATTTGTTTGTTGTTGACTATCTTATCTATTAAAATTGAAGTACCATTTAAAAATAAACTTTTACTTCATGTATTATTTACACTAGGTAGTTGGTCCGCATAAATGCGAACTTTAAAATTTTGTCAATATTTTTGTATGTGATAATTTCATAAAATTTATGAGGTATGATAAATATAAATATTTATATGATATTTTAAAATTTTTGACTTTTAAAATTTTAAATAATTTTACTTTTTATTTAGTTAATATACTTTATTATATAAATTTTAAATATGGTAGTGCATGCTCCGTTTGGCATGTCTAACATAAGATTGAAATATTACGATCTTTAATATCCGATCCCGCTAAATATGTAATCTTAAATACTAAATTATTTCATTTGACATATCTTGTATAAGATTGAAATATTTTTTGGTTTTTGACGTTCGACCTCGTTAATAACTATAATACTAAATTCTTAATTTCTCTATTAATATTCTTAATACTAAAATATTTTAAAATTTATTTAAATATACCTAGATTTTATAAAAAAAACATGATTGATTTCAGTAATGTTGATATATCTTTTTAATTTACTATATTTCAAAATAAGTTTATCTTATATAATATTTAAATAGAATAAATCAAATATATAACATAATTTATTAAGGATAACCATGTCTTTTTAAAATAGATAAATCTATTGACTTTATTTTTTAATAATTTTGTTTTTTTATTTAGTATTTTCGTTTTTCTTTTTAAATAAATAATTTTAGTATATCATTAATTAACTAATTTGTTAAGCGTAACATAGTAATCAACCTAGCCAACTTTTAATCTGGTGCAAACTGACTTCATACTTAATATATAAGATAATATGTCATTGGAAGTTAGGATTTAATTAAGGATAAAGACATTAAATCAATTATAATTAGCTAACTAAAAGTTATAAAAATGATAATATCTTTTCATTTTTTGTTTGGATTATAATTGTATATTTTATTTTTAATTACAACAAAATCTCATAAAAGTTTTTCATTTTACATTTTAAACATTAAAATATGTAAACATTGTTAAAATATAATTAGAATTAATATTCTGATAAATTTTAAATTTAAAACGAAAATAAAAAATTCTCATCTTATATTGTATAATTAAATTATTAAATTAAAATAAAAATTAATTAAATAAGTTAATACACTAATTATTTTATAGATCATGTGTATAAAATAACACAAATTTTTTGTCACAAAAATAACTCAAACTGATGTTTTCAAATAAACTTATTTTAAAAACTAAATATTATAAGAGAAAATATTTAAATTAGATTTAATAAATTTTAGTTTGTACATATTAAAGTGAAAAACATATTATATTCTTTTTTTGATAATTTACATATTATATTCTAACATATGAAACATGTGTATTTTAAAAGTAGATTCATATACAAAATCAATAATTCGTTTTACATATATTTATCAAATGACAAATGACATATGTAATATATCAATTTGATTTATTTTATTTTTTTTGTCATCGTAGCCTAGTGGCAAATAGTTCCTCTCATTAGAGGCAGGTGCAGGGTTCGAACCCTGGTTTCGTGAGATGGATGCAGAGATAGTGCAACCACTGGCCCACTTGCTCTAATATATCAATTTGATTATTTCGATATTCAAAATTGATAGGCACACCCGACATAAGTTACAAATAATTAAAAAAATAATCAATCATAAAATGAATATAGAAAAATCAAAATAACATCTGCACAATCGTGAACATCAAACTCTAGATTCATATTTAAAAACCAAATACTGCAATCGTCCTAATTTGATTTATTCGTTTAAGAAGGGAATCAAAGACTAAGTCACGTTTATAAATAATAAACTCTGTTTCTTCTTTAATCACAAACCTTCACTTCTCTAATTCTCCTCTCCAAGAGGGAAAAAAAAAAACTCTCTTCGTTCTACAATGTTTCATAACCAACGCATGGCAGACGACGACAACCTTCCATGGTGGCGAAATTTCTGCAATTGTTGCTTTGTTTGTAGTTGCGATTGCTGTCCATGTGTTGGTCTTTTCATTACAATCGTCGTAAATCTAGTTATCTTCGTTTGCCTTGCATCACTGGTTGTCTTTGCCATGCTCCGATCCAATGTCCTGAAGTTCCACGTCCAGGACGCGGAGCTGACCCAATTCATCCTCGATTTCGACAACAACAACAACAACCTGCACTACAATCTCTCTTTGAATTTCTCGATCCGAAACTCGAACAAACATATCGGAATCCACTACGACAAGTTTGAAGCAATGGTTTCTTACCGCGATCAACGATTAGCGTCCGTTTCTGTGCCCTCGTTTTACCAAGGGCACAAGAGCACGGCGGTTCTTGAAACTATGTTGTTCCAAGGGCAAAACCTTGTTTTTCTCGACGAAAACGACAGGAGAAAGTTCGAAGATGAGCAGAAACGTGGAGCTTACGGTATCGATGTTAAGCTACGGATTAAAGCTAGGGTTTTGTTTGCACATTTAGTCACATGGCCGATGAAGCCAATTGTAAGGTGTCATCTCAATGTACCATTGGGTAATTCCTCTAATTCGTTCAAGTCAACCAAATGTAGCTTTGGCTTCTAAGATTTTTGTTGTCTTTTTGCTTTGAAATAGTTCTCTATTGTGTTGTTGATTATTGAAATATTTCTTTTGTTGTATTTGGTTAACTTCTTTTTGTGTGTGGTTGATTATTGAATACTTCTTCTTCTTCTTGTGCGTTTTTTTTGGTTAACTCCTTTATATGTATGGTTGTTTGTTGAAATACTTCTTTATGTGTGTAGCTGATTATGGAAGTAACTTTTTCCCGATTGAATTAGATGACATTCGGGTATTTGGTTTTTGATATTTATGGGCATTTTCGAGTATTACCCAAAATATTTTAATTCAGGCTTCAATTTTTTCAGTCTAAAAAATTGGAACCGTTGAGATAGTTTCTAAATTCGGTTTGGTTTCGGTTCGATTGTTTCCGATTTGGTTTTTCGGTTTCGGTTAATATATCCACCGCAGTTTATATATACATACTCTGCAACTTAACCATTAAAGTTTCTCACGTGGTTCTTGACTCCACCAAGGGTTGACTCTTGTGGCACAAATCAAGAAGTCTTTTGTGGCAGGGGCACTAACATTTAGCTTTGGAATATTTCCGAACCGCACCATCTGAAACTTGGGTTTTTTCTCTAGTGTCTTGAGACCCCAAGATCCAATGAGGTGACCTCCAGAGTTTGGAATGCGAAACATGTCATCTTTCTTGGAAAACACGACAGGGTTTGAGAAGAAGCTAAGGGTTTGAGATACTGATGTAGATCTACTCAGTGTTACTTTGAGCCGGTCTACAAAAGCTTATTTGAGGTCCAAGAACTTGACAGCTACAACACTGTTGGTTATCAAACCAAACTACAGTGTTACTCTTAGAGAATTTGTGGTGAAAAAATATTGTATTCAGAGAAAGCAAAGATGACCTCGTGGATAGCGAGACCGATATTACAAGATGAGTGTTTTTGGAAGCTAAAATCGGATCTCTTTAAGTCTTCTGGGTCTTCTCCTTTTATAGGCGTTTCCTCTTGTTCCACGTCGTTGCTTCCCGCCAATTTCTACATGGTCTTTTCCTAATTTGCCCTTCTCTTCTTGTACCATTCCTGGTTTGCTTTATATGCAGCCAAGCAGGTCTGCCGCCTGTGTACACGTTTGTCGATAAGTCCAGTTTGTCGGGTATGGGCTCATGCCGCCTGCAGGAGGGTCTGGAGTCCTCGACATGCTTTTCGTACGTCTCCGCCGTATTCTTCGTCTCATTCTTTGTAATCGGTGTCGCGTGCCTCATTCTTATCTTCATGAGATGATGTCATGTTGTCTCCTTTGTCCTGCTCCTCGAGGTGTTCTTCTCTACGAGGCGAGAACTTGCTCATACACTTCTCCTCGCAGGTGGGCTTGACAACCTAAGTGGGCCTTCTTCTTTTCATGCCCTATTTATTTCTGGTCTTGCTTTGATGGGTCGAGGCTTGATCGGGGGATGTGAATCCCTCCCCCAACAGTTAGTCTCCCCCTCGGTTCGATTGTTGAGGTGCGAAGCGATCGAAAAGGTCGTGATTGGGACTCGGTGGTTTGGTGGCCTCTTTAATGCGGATGTGACTTTTGCTTCAGATTCGTGCTTTAGGTTTTATCTTGAAAGTTTAATTTTGCCGCCGAAACGTCCTTTCAGTTTCTCTGGGCTGTGACTATTATTTATTTATAAAATGGCGATTTGAGTCGTTTCAGAGTTATTCTTTCGGCGAGTCGCAGATATTTCCTTCTCTCCCTTCTTTATTCTCTTTCTCTTGGTAGGATATTGGTTTTTTTTTTTGTTCTTCGTTCCCTTGTGTTTTCGGGTCTCTGTTTGGTTTCTTAGTCAGTCTTTCTTTTTGGTATTCCCCTTCTCATTCTGCAGAGATGGTGAAACCTGCGCGTGGTGATTCCGCTCCGTCTTCGGGTTCTGGTGGTCCTAGACGATTGGTGAGGGGGCCTCGCCGTGAATCTCATCGTCAGAGTCCTTCTTCTTCTCGACATGGGGTTGGAGATTTCTCCGGTGCTCTGTGTGATCGTGACAAGGCCACAGACCATTTTAGAAGGGACGCGGTTGGGTCATCTTTAGTGATTTCCCGGTCTATCCATGTCTTAGCTAAATCTTACGGTTTTTCGAGAGAACTCACGATTTGTGTCCCTGGGCCTGACTGTCGCCCTTGGGATGCTCCAGAGGAATTCTTTTCCGCGTTCGAGGTTTAGTTTTCTGATTGTGGACTTTGGTTCCCTTTGCCCCGCTTCTTGGTGGAATTATGCGAACATCGTCGGGATGGCGTCATTATTTTTTTGTTGGCATCATTATTTTTTCTCATTACTTGCTCACCAAGTTTCCCATATAACTCTCTCATTAACTTACTTTTGTTTCATTTACTACTTTTAATGCTAAATAAATAACTCAAATTGTTTTCTAATTCCATATTTACTGTTCTGTTGTTGTGGCAAAGGGGTGAGTGTTGGGTTCTTCAAGTCGGTTCTTTATATTTTTAGACAATTTGGTTCTTGAAATTTGGGACCCGGAAAATTTTGGGTGAAGAAAATTGTAGAGGAAATTACACAGAAATTAAACTGAATAAAAAGAGCTAATAGTGACTCCATCAAAATCGAATTTTGTAAAACCCTTTAAATGTTGACGGTGACTACATCAAAATCTAATTTTGTAAAACCCTTTAAATGTTGACGGTTGTGGTCAAACTATTATGGGCCGAAGGCAAAAAATAATGTATTGGCCGTTTAAGTACACATTTTTTGGGGTTTTCATTAAATAGATTTTAAAAAGAATATTTATATCTAATATTTTCATAATTTATAAAACCAATATACATACAAATTTTTATGAAATATTTTCGGTTACGATGTACAAAAATTATCTACTATTTCACTGGGCGACTTGGGAGAAGTTATGTGTGTCAAAAGAGGATGGAGGATTAGGATTCCGGACGTTACATGAGTTTAATCTTGCTCTTTTAGCTAAGCAGCTGTGGCGTCTCATTAGATGCCCGCAATCCCTGCTTGCAAGGGTTCTTAAAGAACAGTATTTCAAGTATTCTTTTCCGCTCCAAGCCCTTGAGTCGGATAGCCCCTCCTACGGATGGCGGAGTATTCTTGCGTCTAAGCCTTTGCTCCTACATGGAATACGGAAGAAGATTTTGTCTGGCCTTAACACTAGTATGTGGGTGGATCCTTGGATCCCGACGACCCCCGCAAGGCCGGCGAGGGCACGCGTCCCAGTGGCCCATCCGTTGATGGTGCTCAGTGATTTTATTATTAGGGAGTCGAAGCAATGGGACCTCCAGAAGTTAGAGCAATTCGTGGAGCCAGCGGATATTCCGATCATTAGAAGTTTGCCAATTGCACAATCGTTCCACCGGGATGAGTTTTGCTGGCAGTTCACTAAGTCTGGGCAGTATACAGTCATGTCTGGTTATAAGGTTGCGCATGCGATTTCTGTGGAAGCGGTGGAGGATATACTACCGAGTCTCACTGCATTGAAGAGGTTTGTGTGGTCGGTGGATGCCCCACACAAGATTCATCACCTTATGTGGCAAATGTTGTCAGGTTACCTACCTGTGACTCATAAGTTGGTGCAGCGAGGGATGACATGTGTGGATCTTTGTCCACAATGCGGAGCTCCTGAGGAATCTATTCTCCATGTGTTTTTTGAGTGTCCTTCAGCGGTTCAGGTGTGGGCTTTGGTCCCTTCATTGTTACGGCCTGATGTGTTCCCAACGGCTAGTGTTTATAGTAATTTGGCCTATTTGTTCTGGAATGATGAGGATCAGGTCGTAAAGGCCCATGCGTCCTATCCATGGATCTTGTGGGTTATTTGGAAGGCACGAAATGAGAGACTTTTTCAGGGGATTACGAGAGAAGCTTCAGCTCTCATTAGCCGAGCTATATCTGAATGGCGAGCATGGGAAGCGATTCGTGATCCGCCGCCCTCGTTGGGGACGCCGGACACGCGCACGCAAACCTTATGTTTGCGTAACATCTGTCTCGTTGATGGATCTTGGAGGATCTCCGACGTCCATAGTGGGATGGGTTGGCCCTTATTTGGGGATGATGGAGAGTGCACTCTGATGGGTTCCCGTAATCAAGTTCGGAGATTGTCTTCTCTTCATGCCGAGTTGGAGGCTCTGGTCTGGGCAATGCAGAGTATGGGGGCGCGGTCGGAGATTCAGGAGTTTGGCACTGACAGCATGGAGGTTTTGTGCATGATTGTGAAGCCCGATGATTAGCCAGCTTTTGCTACAGAGCTTCAAGAGTTTGACAGAGCGAAGAGGGGCCTTCCGAATTTCAAATTATCCTATGTTCCACGGGTGTCTAATTCAAAGGCAGATTTTTTAGCTAGGTCAGCTAGACTTTATTATTCTATCTTCTCTTTTGTGGGTTGTTCTATTCCGGTGTGGCTTGCTATACCAACTCAAGTTCTTTGAGTCATAGAAGAGCCATTTTGTGTCAAAAAAATTATCGAGATAAAGATGGGATCAAGGGATGTTCGTATCGGGTGTCCCCTTATAGGAGCCGTCCCTAGCTGTGTATGGCTAACATTCTTTCATTCACTAGATTTTCATTCAAACACAAGGGAGATGAGAAGCCATTAGAGAGAAGAGAAGAGGAGAGGATCTTACAAATAAAGGTTTCTGAAAGTAAATCTTTGAGGGCAGGACTTAGGAGACATGAACACATGACACCAATGTTACAAAGTTACTAATCAAACATTTGTTTTTTTTTTCTTTAGCGTTTTGTTTTGCTGTTTGTAATCCCAAAGAAAAAAAAAGGCAAAAAACTATAATATTTCTTTGAAACTACAATTATAATACTGATCATATTGCTACTGATTACAAGTGAAAAGTCTTTTTGACAGAAATGTAAATATCATGAAAGAAGTTTATAAGTATTCATATGGAAAAATTATAAAAACAATGGAGAACAAATATCCATATGAAAATGTTTGCAACTTTAAAATCTTAAATTTTGTTTATGAAAACATTCAATAGATCAAACTACAAAACTGAATTTTAGGTAGACAAAGATTATAAAGAAATTTATACACAGAAACTAAACTGAAAAAAAAAAAGTTCAGTGAAACTAACAAAGGATTTCATAATGTACAAAAACACATAGGTAGAAAGATAACACAAATGCATACTAGCTAGCTAGATAGAGATAGATGTAAACTCATAGAAGCAAGCAATATGATCTTAAACTTGAATAATCCAAATCTAACTCCAAATTTGTAAAAACCAATTTAGTTCCAATAAGGATCATCATAAGGATGATCTTCATCATAGTAAGGTTGATTAAGATCAAAGCAATGATCTCTTAGCTTCATCATCTTTGTCTTCTTATCTACAATATCATCATCCATCTCACCATTTCTCTTTTCCTTTTCTTCTTCATCTTTTAAGCAACTTAAACTACTTCTTACCTCTTGTTTTGATGCTACCATGACTTCCTTCATCATCCCATTTGAGTAGTACATCATCATTAGAATGCAAGCTGCTTTCTTAACATCCTTAGCAACATAACCATCACCATCATCATCATCAGAATCATCGTTATTAACTTCTTCAAGAAAGCCGAGATTAAACTTATCCGGTGATGAAGGAGGAGGTCTTACGCCTTTCCAACTTCTATCAGGATGTCTCCTCATATGACCAAACAAAGAGTGCATTGTTTGAAACACTTTACCACAAAGACAACACCTAATCTTACTTTCCACGTCAGCCCTAGTTAGATCTATCTCTTTCTTCTTTTCCTTGTTAACCAAACTAATCTTCTTCTTCTTCTTTGTCTTCTTCTTCATCATCTTCATTTTCTTAGTCTTTACTTTGGTGTTATACTCACTTGAGTGGATTCTCACATGGCCACCATAAGCCTTACCAGAGCCAAACTGTTTGTTACAAATCACACAGAAATGGTTTCTTTGCGGCGGCTGCAGCTGCGGCGGCTGTGGAGGCTGAGGAGAGTGAGTCCATCCAACCTCTGAAGATGAATCATCATCATCATCATCATCAACATCAACATCAACATCAATATCAACATCAACATCATCATCATAAACGTAGGATTCATGGAGAAAGTGAGAAGGGTCTTCATCTCTTGTTGTCTTCATGGTTTTGCTCTCTTCACAACCATGAAAATGAGAAGAAAATTACAAAAGAGTTTATGAACAAAAAAATTTGTTATGGAAAAAATATAAGAGAGAGAGATTTGCGGAATGGTTATAGCTTGACTAATGGAATTCTCTTTCTCTCAATATATTTGTATGACTATGAGAGAAGAGATTGAGTTGGGATTTGTAGAGATATTGATGATGTTGTTATTACTTCACATTTTTTTTGTTTTTGCATTTTTACAATTATCTTTAAACAGCTTACTTATTAAGTAAAAAAAAGTATTAGTTCAAAAGAAATCAAAATTATTAATGAGTGTTTACCTATTTCGGATGTCAATTTATGGAATGAAATGACTAAAAATTTTTTTTATAATTCTTTGTTTCCTTTTATTGTTTGTCCATAACTGTATTTTTTTATATAAGATTATAATCAATGTTGTACAACGTGTTAACTCATTGCTAATAAACGATTTTGCAATGTTTGACGGAGTGGGATATATATATCTTCGGTTTCATTTTCTTTTTAACAAACGAAATTACAACATCATTTATATTTTAATTTTTATTCTATTACAATTGATAAGCAATCGGACGTTATTTGCAACTCATACGATTAAGATGAATAGCTTCACAAATGAGTCCACGATGCAACTCTCTTCGTAACACCTGGATCCACGATGAACGGTTCTGTATGTACGACATCTTTGATGGACAAGCTCTCTCCGTAATATAAGAGAACGGTTCTGCATGCAGCGTCTTATGAAGTTTACACCTGAAAATTTACAAAAAAAAATTGCATTCTCTGGAATTTGATCCCCAAATTACACTTGAACTTATGTAGAAGCCTTTAAATAATGTTGTGTGTTTTAGATTTAGCAAAAAAAATAATAAATTACTACTCCTTCTAATGAATATCATTTAATTTTTATATTTTCACATAAATTAATAAAGCTATTAAGAGCATCTCCAAAAGACTCTCTAAATCTTCAAATATGAAGATTTTTA
>OVAN01013788.1:1073-12551 GCA_900406275.1 Anastatica hierochuntica
TTTGTTAGCCATCGACCTCCCAGGTCGATGGGAGCCAACCTGAGGTCGATGGCCAGCAACCTTGACAACAAACAACATCTTCTCTTTTGGATGTTGCCAGTCATCGACATGGAGGTCAATGGCCAGCAACCTTGACAGCATCTTCTTCTTGTTCTTTCAATTGCCGTCAGAATGGCGTATTATTTGCATATACTCTCATCTCCATTTCCACTTAGCTCTTGATTCTCTTTGTTTCTTCACCATTTAAGTATCAAGAGTCCATCATCACAAGCTCTAAAGTTTCTCATCCAAAGGTTGCACCTATAAATGCAAAAAAATGCAATGCAAAGACGAAAATCCTAAACTAGACTCAACTTAGAAACTTTATGAATTCTAACACCTAAATACATTATATACACCCTAAATGCAACTAAAACACATACTAAATGATGCTAAAAATGGGTTAAATTATGAACACATCAGCCATCAACAAAAAAATCCCAAAAGAGGAGAGCAACCTGTTTCTTGATTTTGGGTCTGGAGGCTAGGCAGTTGGAGGATCAGGAGAGGCAGACTTCTCAACATTTGGCTCAGAGGCAGCTGGAGGAGTAGGAGCCAAGGCAGGAGGAATCTCTGGTTAGTCTTCAAAGTTGGGAGCTTCGAGGCCATTTTCCTCTGCCTCCGCGATCGCCACCAGCTTGTAATTCTCAAACTCCTCCTGCAAGTTCCAAGACTTGGCCACACCCTTGAGGTAGTCCCGAACATTTCCAGGTACCCCATGATCCTGGCACCATTGACAGCCATGGACATCTCATCCCTAAAGGTGGCCACCCGGGCGACTAGGTTGCCCAACTCCTCTTCCAGCTTCGCCTTCTCCTCAGTCAAGCTAAGGACCTTCTCTGCCGCCTTCTCCTTCTCTGACTCCAGCCCCCGAAGCAGATCCTTCATCTCCTTCAGATCCTTCTCCAAGCCAGCAGACCTGTCTTTCTCCGCCCTCAGCTTGGCGAGGCAATCCTCCACCTGAGCTTTTCCCGCAGCGATCACCTCAGTGGCGACCTGGTCCTTGGCATGGAAAAGAGAAGCCGCAAGCTGAGCAACAGAAGAAAGAAGGTTAGCCAAAATAAAAGGAGACAACCAAGTAGTAGCCAGAAGCCAAAGGCAGGCCGAGTACCTTGATAAGCCCCTTTTGGACTTGGTCGAAGATGCCCTGGTCACCAGAGCTAGGAGGGTCAGAAGGAAGAGCAAGGAAGACAGATCCCTGCAAGTGCTCAAGTGCGCCATCAAGATAGCCGATAAAGGAGGAAGGCTGCTTGGTTGGAGGACCTCTCTGATCGGAGCAAGAAAGACCTAAAAGCTAAGGCTAATTCGAAATCCTAAAATCTAACTCCTGGAATCTACCCTGAAAAAATCAAAAAGAAGAGGGAAAAAGATGATCTAACCTTAAGAATCGCGGATCGAACGCTTGAAAGGGATTCTGGGAGCAAGATTTTGGTAAGAAAAGGAAGAAGATGAATCAAGAATTCCAGAAAGAGAAGGAAGATGAGGCGAAAATGCCAAAGAAGAAAGAAGAGAAGATTTAAAAGAAAGAGGAGAAATCAAAATGAGCCGCATGCTTCACCAAGTCAAATAGCTGGGATTTTTTCAAAAAAAATAATCCCCTTGAAAGCTGCAAGCGGTTCGTGAGAGTTCAAAAGTCGAAGCCCCAAGGCCAGACGACAAAGAGCTAGACGCAACCTCCCGTCGCAGCAACGCTCATTATCTGACAAAAATTGAGCCAAAAGCGAGCAACTGCTTAATGAAAGTAGAGGCACCAGAAGTCAAAGCTAAAAAGGCCAAGAGACCACTGGCTTTCTGCCTAAGCCACTTGGAAAACATGTTATTCTACAACTTCAGATCGAACCTGCGCAAAAAGGGGCAAACTATTGGGAGTAATTTAGGTCGTGAGAATTCCCCACACTTAGATGGAGTACAGCAGTAAGACCTCAAAGCAGGGGAATGCCCAGAAGCAGGAAGCCTCACGACGTCCCATAGCCGGAAGCCGGAAGTCAGACGACCAAGCATAGCTGAAAGCCGCAAGCCAGCCGACCACTGCCTCTCCCTTATTTTCGCTATTTAAATTAATAGATAATGACATGTAACCTAGATAAAGATGCATATATTCTACAGATAATCATGATATATCCAATTCTTGGAAGGATAATCATAAAACTCATGTATAAATACCAAACTAAAAGGGAAAATGGGTACGCACAAATACCCTAAGCCACAAATCAATACACGAGCAATACTTTGCCATCTTTGATTTTAGAGCTTAGCACAAACTTTCCAAAACCTTTGCTAAACATTCATCGACCTCCAGCTTCCGTAGTGCTACAAAGAATGACCAAAATCACCCATAACAGTTCCCATCCTTCGCACCTTCATCTCTCTGAACCTCCCCATCAACCACCAAATCACTATTTGACTCATGCTCTACAACCCTTGGCTGACCAGCTTCATCCAACAAAGTTGCGTTAACATCAGATACCTCAGAGACCTGAGGAAGGGGAAGCTTGCTGATCGTGAATTCCGACACCAAGGATCTCTCATATTTTTCTTCTGCCTCAGGAAGCAAAGCCATCAATCTGTCATGTTCCTCTTGAGCACTCAAAATCTTCTAAGTGATGAGATCGGACAGAAGCTCAATGTTGGCTTGAACTTCCTAGGCATGGATCTGTAGCGACACTTCTTCCTTCTTCTTTTGAAACTTGTCCTTAACAAGAGAAAGGACCTTCCCGTAGGCATCGATCATCTCTTTCTTTCCATGTCAGACAGCCAAGCGAATCTTCGCTGCCTTGTTATCAGATAGCTCCTTGTTCACCATCATCAGGTCACGTATCTGAGCTTCAGCAGTCATTTTAACACTCTCCAGGAGACCAATTCTCATACCCTTCACCTCAACATCAAAACTTAGATCATCTCTTTTTCCAGTCAAAATCACCACCTAAAACATAAGCTCCTCCACTTGAGCTTGAATTCTCTCTGATTGAAGCCTCAACTCATCCAACAGGTTCTTCGATACCTAAAACGCGTCTATGACCTCCTCAAGCTCCTTCACGTCAGGAAATTCTCTAATCTGATTCTCGTAAACTACATACGACTTGCTCGGTGCATTAGCCAGCTAAGCCAGAAACAGAACAAGTTAGAATGTCGATGGTCTAGGGTCATAAATAAAGAAAATATAAAAGAAACTATACCTTACCAAAGTGATAGGCCACATCCAGATATCCGTCAGTGTTTGATAAATGAGTTATCGCTAGGAAGGCACATCCGATTTGCATCATATAACGCATCAATGTAGTTAGCCCCCAAGCATCATTGATGACAGACTTTAGCCCAGCATGAGCAAAATTCCAAGATCCTTGACTGCTCCTTGATGAAACAGGTTTAAAGTTCCTCTCATTAGAGTCTGTACAAGCCTTCTTCTGAGAAGATTTCCGAGAACCCTGACCACTTATTGACCTTGCTAGGGCAGGATCACGCTTCTGAGGAACAACATCCATGATGAGCATCATATCTCTCCTTGAACGTCAGGTTCTTCAACCTCCAATTCTTCAGATATCAGTTTTTTTTCTTGAGCTTTCGATGTTTTCTTGACGGTTGAAAGGGGAACAACAACTAAGGGAGGCCTTGAGGAACCATCGTCAAGGACTTCTCTGATAGATTTCCTAAAAGACCTTACAGACACCTTATCTCTGGCACTTCCGCGAGAGCGAGAGCTGTCAGTTGTCTTCTGAGCCTTGACTTGGGAGCAGAAGGACTTTTGGAGGGGCATGTTTGAAACCGTTTCTGAAGTACTAGCTTCTGTGGAAATATCAATGGGAGGATCAAGCTCTAGAACTAAAAAAAAAATCAAATCAGGTTACGATCAGAGCTAAGTAAGGAATACCTGTGTTAAACAGAGTAGGTTACCTTCGAGTTGGCTGATTGGAACTGGAACTGGAAACTGAGCGTTATACCTTTCCGGGACCTAGCTCTTCCAATCCGGGAGGATGGAAAGGCAATCCAAACATCAGGGACCGACTTCAATCTGTTGACTAATGATATAACGAGTTTAAGAGTCGAGATGAGAAGGTTTCAAAACACCTGCGTAAACAGAAACAAGGAAAAAAATCATCCTTAGGTAAAACAAAAGAGGGAAAAGCCTCAGAAGGCTGACGATAAGCTTCTGACAAGATAAACGACCCCAAGAGGTGCACATTGAACGTCCCACAAGGACAGTAGAAGGATCAATTTTGACAGAAAAGAATTTTTGTCGCCAAAATTCGTCATTCACAGAAAACCTTAAGACACCCCTTCCTGGGTGAGCAGGAAGGTAAACAGTTCCTCCTGCACCCTTTGTCTTGGTACTGTCCTTGACCATATAAAGCTCTAGAAGTTCCCTAATCCCAAATTCGACCCCGATTTCTCTAGACCTAACTATCAGTCCTAATAGAACTCTAATAACAAAGGGGCAAAGCTGAGGAAGAGATAGACCGTATCGGTCAAGCAAATCCAAAAGAAGGTCAGGATGGGGGAATTTCAAGTGACACTTTATAATGTAACTCTCGTGAAAACAAAACCACCCAGGTGGTGGATTCTCAGCCGTATCGTTGGGATCGCATTTCCTGGCAAGATCTTTCGAAGCTCCGGCTTCCGTCATTAGGTTCACGATCTCCTGGTGAGAAAGGGTAGAGGATTGGTGTGGACCAAAAGAGTCCTCTCTAGAACCACCGCCAGCAAGTGATCTTGACACCATCTCCGTTTTAATCGCGACTGTTACGGCCTTGTCGATCGCCAGTTTTTTAGTTCGCCTACTCTTCCGATCTTCCACCAGAGGTTTGGAACTCCCGATACTGTCTTTTCCTTGTCCCATCGGGAGCAGTATTAAGGAACATAGGAGAAATACCTAATCTCTGAGACGATTGAGGGAAAACCTAATCGTAAAGGAAAGGGAGAAGAAGAGTCTAGAAGTCTCTAGTGATCGATGGTTTTCTTACTAAAAAAATAGAGGACAGAGAAATCTATAAGAGAGAGAGGGCATGTACCTTGCTGATCGTGTGCTGAGATGTGTGGAGGTGGATTCTAGCAGTTAATGCCAGCTTTATATCGTCTTTGTCATGGGAGTTCCAAGGCAAGACTTCTCAGCTTCCTTGGGTTATCAGCCGTTGGATCATCTCCAGCAGATTTAAGCCCTTGATTTTAAATCAGCAGAAATCTTTCGATTAAGATTCGCAGTTATCTAACCTATTGAGAAGCAGGATCCGATTATCAGATTCGCTCCTTGGGCCTCATAGTTTCGGCACAAAAGCTCGGGGACAATTGTTGGGGCCAAATCCCACCATAAAAGAAAATGTCAATTTAATGTTCCATAAATGGGCTTCGTCAAGTCTAAAAGTCAAGTCAATCTCCTAAGTAACAAGAGAGGAATCGGTCAAGGCGCAAGAGGTTTCGACTCCGAAAAAGACGGAGGAAATCTCTGGAAATCTGGTAATAGAAAGGTGATGCCGAGAGTTATTTAAAGAGAAGGCGGAGAGAAGAGAGAGGGAGGGAAAAAAAAGATTAAGATTCATCCATTCTTCAATCATTACTTTGATCTTTTATTCTCTTAAAAGTACCATAGAAACTTTTTGTAATTTCCTTAAATTCTAATAAAATCACTTCTTCATATTCGTCTTAAGGTTTAAATGGAATTCATCCCACGCAAGTCTTCATCATCATATATAAAGTTCTAAGTGTGGAATCTAGCAACCACGATATTGTCTCATTAAAATGAAATTCATCAACTATTATAAAAAATTGGTTGCTATAAAAAAGATAATTAATTTTGTTTCGCTTTCATTTGAAAATTTAGGGTTACTTTGGTATTTTCTCATTTAAGAGCATTCATTTATTAATTTTTTTTGTAAACTAGTATTTGTTTAATACAAAAGAGTGAATTTATGGAATAAAAAAAGGACAGTAATTGCCGGGGAAAAAAAAGGACAGTAATTAAATTTATCTTTTGGCAAAATATAATATAATACTGGATGTATTTTACTAAGGTACCCAACTCATTTAAAAAACAGAGACAAAAGATAATCACCAAGTGGCTCCTTCTGTTTATCCTTTTACCTTTTTGTTTAAAATGACACATATGATCATTGTGTATGTATTTAGATCTATATAGTACCACATTTATTAATAACCGAGAGTATCATATAGTACCACAATTATTAATAACCGAGGGTATCATTTGATACATTGTACTTAATCATTGCCATATATCACATACACGTTTACATTTTTTCTATAGATTTACATTGTATCCACTAAGGAAAATTTCACCATATATTGTAAAGAGAAATTATTCAGCATAGCAAGTTTTCAGATCTGAAACACAAGTTAGTTACAAATTTGCTCACTAATCAAATTAAGCATTTTTGGCGTATATGATTTTAATATTTAAATTTTGATATAAACATACATAAGTACTGAATTCTAAATCAGTCGTTGGATTAGTAATACTTTGCATCCACGTATAAAATGATTACTTTATACCTGGCGACACCATTTTATAGATAATAAATGCAGAGGCAGGAAATGTTTCTGTGAATGAATTGAAGTTATTTTGCTCTAATCATGTGAAGAGAACATCGATCACGTACGTCACGTCGTCACTAGACTATTTTATAAACTAGATGATGCGACTAGGGAGCATGTGTTTTTGAGGTGTGATCCAATCTATAACATAAAGATTTGGGAACCATCGTACAATATGTAGAGAAGCATCTTCAATATTTTTGTTCCTGTTTAATTATTATTTTTGAATGGTAACTAACCATGCAAGGCATCGTGTTGATGTTGCATTACACACAAATAATATATAGAAATAATATATGTGGTTGGTCAGCTAACTCGTGCTGCATAGAAATAATATATGTGTAACACCCGTCTCGTCAACTCCAGAGAACAGCGTGCTACAACTTAACTTAACTAATTCTCTAGCCACACATCTCATTACGGATCAACTTATTATCATTAAATACCTCAAAATATCCAAAATCCAACTAACCGAACACTAAAGCCTAAATCGAAATAAAATCGAAAATAAAATAATGTCTGAAGAAAAATGCGAATAAAATCATGTTGATCCCAAAACAACACCATGGAAACCAACAACTCTGACTACTCGTCTAACTCACCTGAAATGGGAAAGAGGGGAAAAGGAGGGACAAGACGGGTGAGGGACAGAGGAATCACCCAGTGAGGTGGTGGATGCTAAACACGCAAGTCTTCTGACTCGTATTTACTGCTCCAACCACAAGAGACTAGTCCTAAAACATGCAGCAAACATGGCAGCTAAAGTACCCAAAGATAGCACACAATTGGTCCTAAACAGCTTCAGTGACTGCTGGCACCCCTCGAAGAGGCTTACACAGCATAGGCTAAGTGCCTATACACACCGCCCAATGGACGCGTTATCGATCTAAGGGCTACGAACACCGATCGACTTAATGCCCGCACTCTACGCACAGACGACTCCGGTAATACAAGAATTCTTCATTTGTACCCCACGTCAAGTCTTCTCATACAATCTATCATACATTATAACTAAAACACACTACAATCATCATGCGAAACAATCAATTGTGACATCATCTATTAATCTTAATTCCAATTTATCACGAAAGAAATCAATTCAATCAAGAGCCAATCAGACTTGATTCACAAAAACTCAATCATGTTCCGGTGCTAGCCTAACGAAGAAGAAAGAGTAAACCGAGCATGGGGCGTCGCCTGCGAAATAGCCCTCACCTTAGCAAAACGGGAGAAAAGTTTGGTCTCTGAATTTCAGATGCTCAATCAGACTCTAAATCTGAAATCAGAATTAAATTCCAATCAGAATAGCCCCAGAACGGATAAAATCGGACTTAGAACGAAAAAGTGGACCCCACAGATTAAACCAGACCGAACCGATCAACTGGCAAAAGTCAACAGAAAGTCAACGGTCAAATCTCGGTCAAAGTCAATGGTCAACACCTGGTCAACGCTCAACTCTGAAAGTCAACGGTCAATCTGGTCAACATTATCATCTGGTCAAACCTATTCAGCAGCCAACCAGGCCGACACGTGGAACAATCTGAGAGCGACACATGGACAGACGTTGCCACATCATCAACCCGACTCGACACATCATCGATCCGATAATCAGATCTGATAACCCTACCTGTTGACGATCCGACTCGACCCGACCCGAGGTCAACGGTCAACCGGCTCCGGTGTACCGGCGGCGACGGTGGCTTACCGAGAAAGTTGTCGGCGGCGATGATGGCTTCCTGGCGACAGTGACTAGGACGGCGGCGGCGACTGAGACGGCGGTGACTGAGACGGCGGCGACGGTAGTGGCGGCGGCAGCGACGGTGGCGAGTGGTTTTCACGCGCCAATATTTCTCTAGTGCGTGTGGGCGTGTGTGGCGGCTGATCGGGGCGTCGTTGGTGGCTTTGGATTCGTTTCGGCGAGAGCTTTCCAAGGGTATATTATGCGTTTTCTGATTCAACACGGTTTGTGAGATCGAGCTTTTGAATTTTGTAGGTGAAAAATAACAACACGACAAAGGTTTTTCCGAGTTACCTCTGTCAGATTCCGATGGTTGAGTGATGGTGTCGTGTTCTCTGTCCCTGATTGATGACAAATTTGTCGGATCTCTCAAGTCTCTCAAAATTTCTGCAGAGATTCGACGTGTTTAGCTTTTCTGATGGGAAAAACAATGATGAAGGCTTAAATAGAAATAGTACCTAGAATTTCTATAGATTTTTCTGGGCTTTGATGGGTCTCATCAACAATCCATTCTTTAGGGTCCGGTCCGGTCCGTTACAATATGGTTATGACGAGTCCAATAAATTTTGAAATCAAAAACAAAGTTTGAAATTGTTGATTGTTGAACTTTCTAATTGAAAATCATAGTATTGTAACAACTCCATCCGCCTCTCCCGTGTGTCCCTCTCATGTCTTCTCTAACGATCGAAAGGGTTACTGTGGGAGACTTAAAAGAGTTGATTTATCGCCCTGCAAATCACTACACGATTTTTTCTCACTCGCATTATTCTGGAAATCCTAATATTACTCTAATACAAGTACACTTAATTGTGGAGTCCTTTCAAGACAACTAACCCAAAAAATAAATGCATTTGGTGGTATAAATAGTCAAATAAATTCTTTAAGTTCTCTTCACACACATCATTACTTCTCTATAAACGGGAGTATTGCAAATATATTGGTTTTGAGAGAATACGAAACAAAAGAAGACAACGATGATACTTCGAATTGCTTCTAGTGACACACCAAATACCTAGCAAGAAGAGAGAGTCTCTTGTGATTTTGAGAGTACGAACATACTCCGTTTAGAGAGAAATGTCAGTGTTTAGTTTAGGCATAATCTAACGATTTTTTTATTAGGCTTTAAGTTGGATGGTCACAAGCTAAAATATTATATCTAGTTTTGTATAAATCCAATTAAATGTGTATGCTAACAACGAAAATGAATTTACTGAATTATTTCAATGTCTAGGTGATCATTTTAGTATTGATGCCTATCATTTTGTAAGTATTTTCATTTTTACAACTGATGTTAGCACTACAAGAAAAACTGTGAAATGTGACAAAAATAATAGTTTCAAAAGAGTCGTAAAAGCTCATTTGCCACTGTTTAGCGACTAAAATAAATAGTCGTTAAAATTTGGTCGCAAAAATATTTAGTCGTAAAATAGTCAGACTTTTACGACTATATTCAGACAAAATAAATTAGTCATTTATTTGCGACTGATTTATGACTATATATTTTAGTCGTAAAAGTGTGACTAAATTCACACTGATTTTAACAGACACAAATTTCCGACTAATTAGTGAATATGGCTGGTAGTCATACTTTTGAGACTATTTTATGATTACTTATTAGCGACTGTTTAGCGACAATGTTTTTCGTTGTCGTAAATTTGAGACTATTTTCTGATTTTTATTAGTTAAAGATTAGCGACTATTTAAGACTCAAAAATTGCGATTTTATATTAAGTTGCAAGATAGTCTCTATTTTGCTACTCTTTTAAAACTATATTTTTGTAACAGAATAATGCAGTAGCAACTAATATTTTGATTATGCATAATTTAATTTCTGATTTTGTTTCCAATTTTAAAAAACAGATAATAGAGAAACTGAAATTCCAAAGTAGTTTAGTAGTTGATTATGTACTACAAACACATTGGTTCCATTGTTTACAAAAAAAAAGACCAATGTGTTACCCAAAAGATATAGAACATATTAACATATTACCAAGACTAATTGTCCAAGAGTTAAAAAGAGAATGTTACTGGGAAGATTGAGTTGTTGCGTTTGTTGCGTTTGTTGCTAGTGTTGGTGTTGCCGAGGATCGTCTTGCCAGAAAATCAGCAAATTGGTTGGGGTCCTTGTCCTTGATAAACTCTGAAAGCATCTCCACTGTTGTCCTCGAAGCTCTAGCCTTTTCATCGCGACGAGTATTCTCTTCAGCTTGTGCCGCGAGCTTACGATTAGCCTCTTCAAGCTGAGACTTCATCTTTACGAGAGATGAGTTAGAGAATCCTGCGGCCACTTGTTCTTCCTCCTCGGCAAGGACTTCTACTAGACTTCCCAGACCAAAGGGTGCTCCTTGTCTATTTGTTGTAGTGCACTGTAAGAATAAACGAAAGTCATCAAAGTCATTCAAGTCATCAAACATATAGCATATTCACAAAATAAGTCATCAGATGTGAATTTTCATAGGATATTCACAAAAACAAAAGAGAAGAAGAATAGACAGAAGAATATATACACAAAATAAGTCATTCAAGTCATCAAACTCATAGCATATTCACAAAATAAGTCATCAGATGTGAATTGTCATAGGATATTCACAAAAACAGAAGAGAAGAAGNAATATACCTCGATGAAGATCTGATTTTTTTTCTGCAATTGAGAGGGTACGAGGGGTTGATTGATCGGCTAGATCCAGATTGGCTGCAGCTAACTCGTCCTCTTTTTCTTTTACTGTCTTCTCATATGCTTCTGAAATCTTCATGGCTTTCTCATCATCAACCCCATCTTTCGCATCAAACTTTATGTTTCGTAGTATGAACGTGTCGCTTGATTACCTTCTGGTAAGTACTCTGAAAGGACTTCCGACCATGAGTCCATACAACTTACAGCAAGATTGTGATCCGCTTTAATATTCATAAATCGAGCAGCCAACGACAACCGTGAGTGTCCTTCATGACATCCATCATAAAGTGGAGTGTTCGCAGCATCTAATATGTCGTAGAATTGTTTTGCCTCATGGTTTGGTTCTTCATGAACATGATGACCACTTTCATGTGCATGATTATATTAACCAAAACTAGCGGGTCCTCGAAATGCATCATTTACCATCTGATCATATGTATTCCCTCCACCAATATCTATTGGTGGATTCTCACTAGTATAGTCTACA
>OVAN01013789.1:0-12551 GCA_900406275.1 Anastatica hierochuntica
TCAACTAGGTTACGAGTCTGCGTCTTAGTTCTGGGTAATCGTCACCAACAGCTCTTGCGGCCACGACTTAACACCGGTTGTGCACGCTCCGATCACGAAAATCGAATAAGATCCCTTAACTTCTTTGTTAACTNTTAATTCATATCGCTTCACAATCTATTTCTTATTTCGTTATCTAACTTACTCACGATTTCTGTCTTATTGTCTTCGTAGTTTATTTTCGTATTTCTTATTCAATAATTTGCTAATTCGCTATGTCGATCTGTTGATTTCTGGCTACAGAATCCGTGAACCACATAACATTGCAAGTGAGAATTTCGGTTCCCACAATCATGTGACAACACCCTTATCTGGGAAGCCTTATTACAAATAACTTAGGGGTCGAGTTAAAGACTTTAACCAAGCGCTTTATGGGAGGCAACCCATATGATCTTTAACTTATGATTTTAATATCATTCTTTTTTTTTATTTTCAGGATTTGATCTTAAGATTATTTTTGTTTGTATCGGATGTTATTTGATTTTTAAAAATGTTTTTAATGTTTTTACAGCTTATTTTTCTTAGGAAATCACTTCTGAGCTGAAGAAATTGGAGAAAATTGCAATTGAAGTCCATCCAGACCATCAAGACCATACCACAAGTCCACGGGAGCACTCCCACCGGTCTGAGACATGGGTAGGCCATGACCCGGTGCCACAGACAATGAGCCACCACTATTTGGAGGCTTATGAAGCCCCAATCGGCCGTGAGGAGTCTCTTGGTGAAAACTGGTGGTGCAGCTCACGCCACTTGATGCCAGCTTCCTCCTGCCCAGCACTTCTTCACACCTCCAGCACTGGTCCAGAGACACCTCCACACCGTCTGCCTACTCATTCCCACCCTCGACCGGTACTAAGCACCATTCGCCTTAAACATTCTGTGCCATCCATCTCCACCATCAGCCACGAAGCTCTTTATGCCTCAAATCGGTGTCAGCACTTACACAATCTGATGCACCATCTCCCAGGCATCAATCCCACAGGAGATCACCCATGGACCATAGACAACGATCCGACCCATCCTACAACACTTCCCATGGCCGAAACATGTTCTGGAAACGCACTTTCTTAGCCGAATAAATTCTAAACTTAATTTATTCAACAAATAGCACACAAATTCTATCAAATACATCAAATTAAGATGTTTTTCATGGCTGAAACATTGAGGAACACTTCACACACTTGGAGCTACAAGACCTCTCAAACCGAGCAATTTTTGCAACCGAGCCAAAACAATACTCAATAAGTAATGAATTAAACTAAAAAAATTTAGTATTTAATACATGTCATAAGCAAAATTTTGAGATGTCCCAAAGGCCCTAAGACTCAAAGGCGGCCTATGGAGACGATATTACAAGAAATTTGATAATAAAGGAAATTTGAGAAGGACTATCAGTCTCAATCAAAGCTAACATGTATTGTGACCAAAATAAGAAGTTTTATGAGTCTAAAAAGATCCGATCAAGGCAGCACCATTCTTCAAGTACCTTCAAAGGCTCAAAAATGTGATCAAATGGACGAGGAACACATCTGGAGCATCTCATGAGCAATCTACGCCAAACCAACTATCACGCCTGATAATTTTCCTCAAATAAACTCAGGAAAACGTGAGACATTTGCTGTCAGCGATTATCAAAAGGCTTTGGCTCAACAGAGAGTAAATACCGACGAATTCGGCTTACTTAAAAATCTTATCTAGGAGTTGAACCAAGTCTTACCAATGAAGATGTCTGGAAAATATGGGAAAATATGAAGAATTTCCCTAACATTCTGGAAGATCAAACATTTCATCCCAGAGACCCCGATTTGCCAAAAATCGAAGAAAACTTGGCCAAAGCAAAAAGGAGATCCGCTAACAAAACCAAGCCATCAAATTGAAAATTTACTATTAACTAGCATATGGAGATGTCAATCCTCATGAAATACCACTATTTGAATGGTTAGATTCACAACAGGCCAATATTCCATCAAACGAGTCAAATCGAGATTTCTGAAGACCAAACTCGGCCAAATCATAAAGGTATGAGATCCAACTTTTTAAACTTCATTTTATTCAGAAAATAAGCTATTTTGTAGTTAATTTTCACTTTTGTTGAAACATTCTTCACGGATTGCACAAAACGGACTATAGATCATCATTTCAGTTTAAAGAAAAATTATATATGACCATACCTATCTTAAATATTTTGACAAGTAGCTAATTGATTCCAATTCCTTTTCTTTTAGGTTAGCTTCTGGTACCTTCCTCACTTGATTTTACACTGCGACAGTGTAAGTAAAGTCTGGGGGATTCTTATTGTTACTAATGCTTGTTTTTCTTTGCTTTCGATTCTTTTTCTTTCTTTTTGAGGCGTTTTAAAATTTTTCAAAAAAAACGTTTTACTGAGTCAAAATCAGTCCTGAAGCTACTTAACTTTGAACTAACCACGTGACTGATAACTAGTGTCCCTAGTTTTAGTTTTTGACAGCAGTTGTATAGAACGGGATAGCCCAAATGGATCAGCTAACTAAGCCACCATATCACTTTATATCCAGGTTATCCTAAGAAACTTAACATTTCATGAACTCAATTTTCTCTTATTGGGGCTTGGTATATATTAAATCAGATTCCCTTCGGATCTGACAAAATTAAGTCTACGGTTCCCCTCTTTCCTGTTTAATAATTATCTTCAAAAAAGATACTTATGCTTAATTAATTTCGGAATCAATAAAATCCTAATGTGCTTAAAAAGATAAAGAGAACTAGAAAAAATAAAATGATACTGTAGAAAAATAGGAGAAAATCAATTCTCAAAGGCTGATAGAAAAAATAAATTGATACCCTGGAAAAATAGGGAAAAAAGCCTCTAAAAAGTAATAAAAAATAAATAAGGAAGTGGAAAGGAACCTATTGTGGGCTGAAATTGTTTAGGATTTCGTTTGAGTTGAGTCTATGTGCTCTTTGATCGTTACTATCTCGAAGAGACTGCACACTGTAGATTTTATGGAGTAGTGATAGAGATACTAGATCCCTCTTGTTGACAGTTTTGAATAAGGGATGTTAATAAACATTATGGTGAATACCGGGGATTCTACCTAAATGTCAATGCATATGTTAGTGGATTTCCTTAGTCTAAGTCTTAATAAGTTCATAAAGTCCAGGTGAGTTCCCATGCTTTCATACCTCTTCTCTGTTCTTGATTTTCTTATCTCGAGGACGAGATAGAAGCTAAATCCACGGGAGTTGATAAAACTAATATTTTATCTCTTTTCTTATCATAGAGTTTCATTTTTTAGTTTAGGTTAGAAGCTTAAGGAGGTAGGGACGAACCCTATGGGGTTGTGCCCTTCCAATCTTAAGACTTCATTGTGTTTTGATCGTTTCAGCACTAAAACTCGGTTTTCATGGTTCTTCTCTAACTCTGATTTATCTAATGCTTTCTATTCTTCTTGATTCGTGTTTCAAATGTTCAATCTAAAGTAGTTTGTTAATTAGACAGTAGGTAATCATGAGGTCGTGATCATGTTTAATTAGGGATTCGAATCTATCAAACGTTCACCATTGCTTGTATTCAATGTTGTTTGCTTTCTAGGCCAGTTTGTGAGTAGATTTAAAGTAGTTTGCATTCCAAAAGCTTGTATTTCATTTAGAACTAGTATTTAGTGAGAAAATCTATTTAGGCAACGAAAGTGGATCGATCTAGAATTATGAACAATCAATCATACACACATAGTTAATGCATACTTGTCTTCTATAAGGTCGTTCTAAAGACATTTTCCCTTTGTTGTTCATTATTATAAAATCCCGAACCTCGAAAGTGGAGAGTATTTATAATTGGATTTCGTTCTATACCTAAGCTAAATAGTACCCGAAAGTCGAGCCTTTGCATGCTAGTTACGTTTCTCTGCGATTCCCTAATTGTATAACATTTATCATTCATTGATATTTTCTTTGCTTTACTTTCAGCTTTTTCTGTATTTCATTTAAAAACCAAAAACCAAACAACCTTTTTTTTCCTAGCTAGTTCAAAAGTCTATAGGTCCTTCGTGCACTACTTGTCCTCGTGGGATTGATATATGAAGTACTACAACTACATTGTGAATAAACTTGAAGTTGTAGTATCTTGTTTTGGGTGAAAATTGACACACATCATTATCCTCATGAAGTTCTACTTCCATAGTAACCTTGTCAACATGCTCCTGATCCTCTTAAAGCATCTCCTTCTTAGTCCTTGGCGCAAATTGCTTCCCACTTCTTAATTTGATGACTCGGCACAACTCTTTACGATTTACTTCACACTTCTCTTGAAGTCATCCTTCTTGAGATTCAAATTCAGAATCTTGCTCCGCTAGCTTGTATTCCATATCCTTAACATGAGAGGCAATAGATTCATATCATTCTTTCAACTCCATGAAATTTCATAAGTCTTATGGTTAGTCATCTCAAGTTTCGCAATTATTTCTCTTTTGATATCTTCCCCAACCAAAAGCTTCTTCAACATGGTTTTAATCTCATCTTCCTTAGGTTGATTTTGTTCCACTGAAGGTTTCTCTCCTGATACTTTTCTTGGCGAAGATTCTTGGAAGTAATTCCCTTTGTAGCCTTCTTGAACAAAAATATATTCCTCATGTATGTCTTTAGAAGCTCCTCTAGTTGAATCTTTTTATTCTGAATGTTTCACCTCTTCTTCACAAATTGTTGCAAGTTTCTCAATCTTAGCACTCATCTTCGCAAAACGCTTATCCTCACTTTTACAGGGGTTCTCAAATCCAATATCATCATGATAGCTTATTACCAAATTTTCAACTAGCTTCTCACCTTTCTCGGTAGATAAGCTTGCAAAATTTCCATTACTTGTCATGTACATAGCAAGCCTAAACTGACCATTGGCTCCTAGATGAAAGATTTGTACAAGGATACCTTTTGTGAAACCATCTTGTGGGCAAGTGCTAACATAACCACCAAATCTCTCTCATGCTTCTCCAAAGGTTTCCTCTAATCCTTGCTTAAAAGAGGCAATGTCGGTTCTAAACTTGGTAGTCCTTTGATGAAGGTAGAATCTTGAAAGAAACCGCTTCTTACATTCTTCTCATGTTGTTCTTGTTGCGCTTTTAACACTTCTCTCCTATTGAGAAGTTTATTATCAAAGGAGAATAAGAAAAGAGCAGCAATACTAAATCCTCGAGAAATCCTTGCATCCTAACCTCTACAAAATCTCTAAAAATTGTAGAGATATTCGATGGGGTCATCCTCATGTAGCCCAAAAAATTGAGTGCTTTGAACAAATCCAATCAAAATCGGTTAGATTTCAAAGTGAGGAAGATTGTGTTGAGGACATCCAATGGAGATTCTTATAGGATGGATGAATAGCATGCGAAAATCCGGAATCAGCTCTTAAGAATGATGATGAGCAGGAGGTTGCATCACATCTTCTTCTTCTTGCATTTGCAATTGCATTCAAAATGGCGTATTATTTGCATATACTCCTCTTCTTCAATTTCTTTTGGCTCTTAATTCTCTTTGATCCTTCACCATTTAAGATTAAAGAATCCATTTTCCAAGCTCTTCATTTCTTCATCCAAGGGTCATCTCTACAAATGCAAAAGAATGCAATGCAAAGACAAAAATCCTACACTAGACCCAACTTCTTAGGTAGATGGATTCTAACACTTAAACGCATTATAAAAACATAAAAGCAATCAAAACATGGATAAAATTAGCTCAAGAATGAATAAAAATATACACACATTGCAATTTAACGCTAACGCACTGAACAAACCCGGCTCACTATCTGCAAGAAAATTGTTCATGAGAAACTCCAAGAGGTAACGAATTGTTGGATTTCACACCTTGGTGAGCTTTGCGGTTTGGCCATTGTAATATCCAAATGCTATTTTCTCCTAAATCATCTCCATTTCATAGAAATCTCCATAACTAAATTATAGCTTGCTTTCCGTGAAGCCATAAGCTTTGCATACTTCTTCAGAAGGCATCTTATAGGCCGCTTCTTTTATCTTGAAAGTGAT
The DNA here is from genome assembly GCA_900406275.1 of Anastatica hierochuntica. Lineage (NCBI taxonomy): Eukaryota > Viridiplantae > Streptophyta > Magnoliopsida > Brassicales > Brassicaceae > Anastatica > Anastatica hierochuntica. The sequence continues at coordinate 6,045 of OVAN01013789.1, forward strand.
GTAACCGTTGCTATCATCCTCGGGTCCTCCTTGGATGAATGTGGCAGTTGAGAGAAATAAGAGAGTAGGATGAGGTTAAGTTGGAATATCCATCGTAAGAATGTTCCCAAAGTCTACCTTTCTTATCAAGTATTACACTTGATTATAGATCTCCATTTCACTCAAAATATCTTCGTCGGCCCAAATAGAATTTGTAACCTTTACATTCTCTTGAAGGTGAAAGTATAAGCTTGTCTTTTCATTATATAATATAGTAGAGGTGATGTTGCACAATTCGTTTAGTGGCATGGTCGGTTCCTACATTCAGAAACTGTAGAGATTGTAAATTTTAAGGATTTTAAAGAACGAATGAAAGGAAAAAGGATTTAGCATTAAATTGAATTCTTCACTTATGCATATGATTTAGCAATTTTCGACTTTTAGAAAGAATCTTAGCCAAATAATTCAAGCTAAATGAAATGACAAATAAATGCAAGGAACCGAAATTTTCGTCAAGTTTCTGCGAATATCAATCAGCCATCTTAAGCATTCTAAGCATTCACATTTATAACCATACAGGTACATAACTAAAAGTCAACTTATTAACGAGATGCTTATGAAATAATCCAGAGAATGTCCACATTAATCATTCTAAAGATAATTTCTAAATTTAGACAATTGTGCACTTAATATAATTTTCCAAAAATTCATTATCAATGAAATAAACTCAAGGCATCAAATAGTTAATATCAAACAAACTAATCATGAAACAAACTAAAAAAGGCCAATAGAAATCACAATTCAAAAGTCCTTCTTCTCAAGACATTAAAATCGAAAATTTAAGGGGAAAGGACAAGTTATTCTTTGTGATTCATAAACAATATCATCACCAATCATCCTTAGGAACTAACAAAACTTATTTTCCCTAAATTGAATTCAAACACTACTCATTACACTATTAACTTCAAGAACATATCTTTGATTCATGAATTTCTAGTTGTTTCTAAGTGATTCTAGCCCATAAAACCTTAACAACCAAGCTCATCTACAAGAGGAGATGGTATTGAGTTACATACCTTGTTTTTGATGTTTTTGAAGAGTGGAAAGTAGATGCGAAGTAGAATGCAATGAGTAAGAATAAAAAAATTTCAAGATTTCACACACTTCTCTTTGAAAAAAAAGAAGAAAACTTCTTCTTAGAAATGAGAGAGCATATTTCGATGGTGTTGCGAAGAGGATGAAGAAGGAGTGTGAAAACTTGTGGTAAAGAGATAAGTATTGTAGAAAGGTTTCTTATTTTTTTTCCAAATTGGTCCTTAGGTTTCCCAATTTCTCGAATTTCTTTAAAATTTTGTAAAACAACCTTAATTTGAAAATAAATATGGATGAAAAATTAGTTTCTTGAATTTAAAAAGATTAGGAACAAAGGTTTATTATTGAATCATAGGTTCTATGTCTTCTTAAAATAATTTTGCAAATTCACAGTTAAAAGTGTTTCAAATGGTGAAATACAAATCGTAGTCTCTTGATTTTAGAAAACTTACTTTGACCTTTGGAAAATGTCGGTAGAAACCATGTTGGTTCATTGGAAAAGTCTAATTCTTATTCCTCCTAGGCATATGATTCTTGATTCTCTTGGTTACCCTTTGGTTACCTAGGCTTAGAGCATCAAAAATAATGCTTTGAAACAAGAGTGTTACAAGAAATAACCATCATTTAGTGAAACTTAAAGACTTGAACTTAAAGCATATAAATTTGAAAAGATAATATTTACAAAAGCATATCCTTGAGTTTGCCTCTTACGAGCGCTTGTTTACTGTCCCTTAGCTTGATCGTTCTTCTCCTTCTAGGAATTGAAGTTGTGGACCATCTCTTCATAACATGGTCCTTTGTTGCCTTCTTAGTAGTCCACTCTTTGATCTTGAATAAGTTCTTCATACCCTTACCCTTGGAGAAATGAGGGGTTATAGCTAGTCTTGTGGTTGTGGGGTGGAGTGGTTGGAGTTTCTTTCCCAGAAACAAAGTCTTCTTTGATGATAGCAACTTTGGATTCTTCTTTCTCATAGAATCAATTCCAAATTTCATATTTGTCAAAACCTTCATAAGCCTCTTCTTCATTTGTTCTAGACTTTGGCATAACTTTATCCTCATATACGGTACCGCAATAACCATCTCCTCCCTTAAACTTGTAGCATAAGATAAGATACTCCTTCATCAATTCTCTTCAAAATCAATTCATTTCAGTCGAAATTGATTATTTCTCTGGTGTTCAACGCAAAAGGTGGACATAGGATTTTGAGGAACGTAGCTTGGTTGGATTTGGTTCCATCACCACAAAATCACACTTAACAGAGATTTTATTCACCCTTAGATCAATGTTCTCCAATCATCCTATTGTAAACTTCATGGATGCATCTTCTAAAAGAAAGGATCCGCTTCCTTTTTCATTTCATATTGGATATAAATCTCCTTTACCCGATCCAGAGAGATGACATTAAGGCTAGCTCTGGTATCTGGTAGAGCATCTTTGAATTGAAAGTCCTTGAAGGCACATGTTATCACAAACCTTCCCTCATTCTTCCTCTTCTCTAAAAGCTTCTCGATACCCCTAGTAGTAGGAATAACATTCTGTAGCATTATCTTTTCTACATTTTCTTTTATAGCCAATGCCTTTTCATGCCTTAGATATTTCATCGGTCTTTTCTTTCTCAATCCACTCTTTTGGAATGTCTAACTCTCCATTCATCTTCATCTTTCTATTGTGCAATTCCAAGATTTGCTTATTTAAATTTTAAGGTATGGTAGCTTGGACTTAAGAACCGGCAAGCCAAGATAACGTATTCTTCTTCACTTAACTTGCTCTCTCTAGGCATCTACCTAGGAGTCTTTTATTCCTTAATTTTCTTCTCAAGTACTTCTTGTTGATTGAAACAATAGACTTTTCTTCCGCCTTTTCATCAATCAAAGGATTCTTCTTCTTTTCATCTAAATCGACAACTCCGTCAAGAATGGGAATGTGTTTCTTTTAAAGTAAATTTCTGTTAGGAACAATAGGTCCATCGAATTTTAGTGGAAATTCAGCATGACCTTTCTTCTCAAGAGAATTTTCAACCATATCAATTTTCAAATCATAAATAAACTTACCAATATGATTCAAAAAGATTTTTTCAAAATCATCAATTATTTTTTCCTCTTCAATAGTAAAAACAATACCTTCCCGTAGGTTAGAATCATCATGGATTTCTTCCAAGAAGACGTTGCAATAGTCTTTTCTTGGTCCTCCTTTGTACTTTGCAACAACCTTGCCTTTTTGTCCACAATTACTGTATGCAATTGTGAGTCAATGACCTTGACATGAGAAGTTAGAGCATCATGCTATATATTCATATCTCGGTATACAGTCTCTACCTTCACATTCATCTCTCCAATTCTCTTGTTGAGATCGCCTTTAGTCTCACTTTGGCCTTCAAGTTACTTCTTGAGTATAGAGTTGTTCTCATTCTCCTTTGAAGGTCCACTTCTTTGTTGAGACTTTTGGTAGTATCCTTGCATTGGTTAGAATCCTTGTTGGTTGGGCTTTGAAAGGTAAACTTGATCATGAGGATTCTCCACATTTGTGATTATGTAGGACAAGTTATTGTTGTAAGGCATGTATCTTTGATTGAAAGCTTTTTGGTAATAACATCCTTGGATATAGCTCACTTATTATATCTCATCACTTTTTCCTCTTCCATAAGGAAAACAAAATCAGGGCAAAGCAAGGAGTGTCTTTCCCATGCGGGGTAAAGTATTGTATTTGCTTCAAAAAACTAAGTCCAAAGACAATAAGTCCCACATGATTTTTAGCAACAAATGTAGACAAACCTTGATAAAGTATGTTTGTTGTGCCCTAACAAACTACTACTTACTTAGATGTAGGGAGTAGAAGCTTGGAACATGGTAAAGTTCATAATAAGCTCATCATGGGGTAGCAACAACAAACCAAGTTTCGGTAGAGAAAGAGCGAGAAGGAGATCAAATGTCCCCAGAAGAAGAGGACTCACCTTGCTCCGCTTTCCCTTCTTAGTCTTGATCTTGGGCATAATCTCTAGAGGAATTTGTAGCTCGAGTTTGATAAGAGGGATGCCATCGTCAAATCTCAGAGGGTTGTCTCCGCTGGTAGCCGCGTTGGATGTAATCACGACGCATTACCTCTTTATTTCCTACACCCGCTTCCATTCTTCTGTCTTCTCCTGCTCCCACTCCCATATGAGTTCCTAGCGGACAGTAATCTTAGATACAAAGACAACTACATCTACCGTTTCTAGAAAGTTTTCCACCTCACCTCTGAGTTTGGAAACCTCCTCGCTCTGTGCTGGTTTTATTATTTTCCAAAAGACTTACCTCGGTGCAATTAGGACTCGCTCCTTTTCACGGATTTAACATTCAACTTCAAGTCCACGATCTCTCGATCCCAAGCATTGAGTATCGTCGTGACTTCGACCCTCTCTTGCTATATTTTTTTCTCCAAACACTTCTACCTTCCGTTATCAGCCCCCGCGCTGCTGCAATCTTGACCTCCATGTGGTGGCAAAAGGAAATAACGATTAAACGGCAAAAAGATTCAAATCACAAAATTTAAAGAAATATAGTATCTTCGTAAAAAACGTTAGTGTTATTTACCTTAAAAAAATCAGATGGAATGAACTTCATCACCCACGGAAGATCGTCATCCTGACATCTATCAAGGCCTTGGTAGAGTTAAGGTTATTGGCGGTAGGGGTAGACGAGGTCTTCCATGCCTACTACTTCTTTTCCTAGATGGACGAGTCCTTTCAACAACCACTCCACATTAGAAAATCGCAGGAACTTTTGGTGGATGATCGATCCCACCAGGTCCAAAGGGTTAAGGACAAAGCCTCCAGGAAATGCTTCCTCTTCCTTAAAGTGAGGGAGAATCCAAGGTCTAAAACGACCTGGGTGACTAAAAAACTGTAGATTTGTCAAATATTTGATCATAGCCTTTGCTAACGCCTTACCTGGTGTCTTGCTTTGCAATTGTGCAAGGGTTAGGCTTCTGACTCGCAAGGTTGGGAAAAAATGGGTAGAGGTGATCCTCCTAGTGCAAAAGGGTTTTAGGGCGGTTGACTTCTTGACTATAAGTACAACATGGGCTTGACTTCAATATGGGGTAAGGCTCTCGCCAACGGTTATTGACCCTCATGTTTTCTTTGACTTGTTGCATCAATTTCAGGGGGAGAGTTGAGCTAGACGGCAATACGCGCAATTTCAGGGGGGGGGGGGGGGGGCCCAAANTTTGGAGACCTCCTCGTTCTACACTGGTTTTATTTTTAAGAGAAAACTTACCTCAGCGTGCAATTGGGACATGCTCCTTTTCAAGGATTTAACATTCAACTTCAAGTTCACGATCTCTCAATCCAAAGAAATGAGCATTGTCGTGACTTCGGTCCTCTCCAGCTATAGTGTTTTCTCCTACACTTCCACATTCCCTTTATTGCCCCCGCGCTGCTGCAATCTTGACCTCCACATGGTGGCAAAGGGAAATAACGATTAAACAAAAAAATATCTCAAAAGACCAAATTCAAAGAAATATAGTATCTTCGTAAAAAAAACGAGAGTGTTATTTTCCTTCAATAAATCAAATTGTATGAACTTCATCACCCACAGAAGATCGCCATCCTGCACAGCCAAAGTGCCCCGGGAAGTGACCTGCAAATTTTAGTTGTGCAAGGTCTTTTCTTGTTTTGAGTGGACGGAAGGTGCACAATAAAAAGAGGGGAAGTCTAAAGGAAAACGATTTTTGTTTTAGCCTTCTTAGAATATGAGGAGCAGAGGAATTCTTTGCGCTCTTATGCTTGTATTTGAAATGTGCTCATTGACCTGAACATCCTCCTCCTCCATTATTTGGATCTTGCATCGCTTCTTGGAGGATATAAACTTAGTGGTCGCCAAATATTTTTCAAAAGAATTAATTTTATCCGGGTAGATCATATTCCCTGCAAGAATCAAAATGATATAAAACGTTAAAGCTTCATGCACATATCAAAATTTTGAGACGAATTTTCTAGATACTGATAAGAACTAAGCTAAAGATGGGAGTTGATGCATTGAGACATATCCTCGCTCCTTGAACCAGACTTAACATAAATTTAGGAGATGGACGCTTGCAAGCCTTGGGTTTTGAGAATCCTCATTTTTTGTCTGTCTCTCCTGATACTAACATTCTAGGAGCAATAAATTAACGACAGATAGGGTGTATATGATCGTACGAGGAAAGGTGAGTAGCATATGTAAAACCCTAAACAATGTCTACGATGGGAGGAGGAAAGGAAATTTTACCTGATCAAATTGAAATGGCGAAAGTCATAGAGATTATGCGGCAACAAGCAACAAAGAGCAAAACATTACAGAAAATAAAAACATTGGAAGACAAATACGAGAAACTTATAATGAGAAGGAACAGAGGGAAATAAGGTAAATCTAATTATACTAAATCAGAAGTCACTTTAATAAAAACTGATGCATCCT
>OVAN01013790.1:0-12551 GCA_900406275.1 Anastatica hierochuntica
ACAAAAGTCTGAGTTCCAGAGATTTCTGGTGGGGAGTTTGGTCATAAGTTACTCTGGTTTGCCTGCGCCAAACGTCCAAATGAAATGGTCAATGAACATATAAAATAAAGTGCAATGCGCAGAGATAATAGTCTAAAATCATCANAGCATACACAATCCATAACTGACTCAATACAAAAATAAAAATGACTAAAAAACACCAAAAGAAAGAGTAAAATACATAAGTAACCTCACCCAGACTTATCTCACACCGTCTCGGTGTGAAACAAATCCAAGGAAGGGGTAAGTAGCAAATAAAAAAGAAAAGAAAATGAAAAGAAACGAGAAACAGCAAACTTACNTATATAGCCACGTATCTAAGACAGGGATCAACGATCCATGGACCGGGATCGGTCGATCCCTGTCCGTCTGTCTGTTGATTTTTTTCTTGCAATACAAAGGCTAAAACATGAAAAACGTAAAAAGCACCTAATATCCAAAGCACAAAAGCCAAAAAGACTACAAAACTAACTAAAATGAAAAAGAAAGATACCTAGTGGGTTGCCTCCCACTCAGCGCTTGTTTAAAGTCACGAGCCTGACTGTAAATGGCAATGGGTCAGTCTAAGAGGGCCTTGGAACTCGCCCCGAAGCAAGCTCCACCAGCGAGAAAATCTTCAGATCAAGGATGCTGCTCATTGCCTTTTTCATAGCAGCTGCTCCTTTCTCTTTAAACTCTGGTGTAAGGATGGCCCTGACCTTTTAGAAAGGTTAGACTCTGCCTTTACGCTTCATTTTGTACTCAATAGCACATCCATCGCATCCTAGAGGGATCAAAGTCAACTCAGAGGTCTCCTTACTATTGTGCTCTTTCTGCTTCACCTTCTTTTTGGTCTTCTGTTTTCTTACTGTAGAACGAACGTCTCCATCCAGGATTTTTTTGCCGTCATTCTTTTCAGCTATCTCCACTGTGTCTTTACTCAATAGACCATCCTCTTTGTTAGTTATTGATAAGGAAACTTGAAAAGACTCCTCAGTATAAGGTTCCTCCACAGCCTCCCTAATCACTTCAGTCAATGTGTCAACCGAAAGTGTTTTTCCATCTATGGTAGGCTTCTTGGTTGACTACTCGAGATTGAAAAGCACATCTAGCTCACCCAATTGCAGATCAATTTGACCATTCTGAACATCAATCATAGCTCTAGCAGTAGATAAGAATGGTCTACCCAAGATGATAGGATCCTTGGGTTCTTCGTCAAGTTCCAAGACTACGAAATCAGTATAGACATAGCCTTTCCCAACACCAACAGGAATGTTATCGAGAATACATATTGGCTTGCGAACTGATCTATCTGCAAGTATTAAAGACATCTTCATGGGCTTATAGTTCACCATATTCAGCCTCTCTGAGACAGACAATGACATCAAACTAACTCCAGAGCTCAAGTCACATAGACATCTCTCGAAGGTAAGAGATCCGATCCTGCAAGGCAAAACAAAAGGACCAGGATCTTCGCGTTTCTCTTGTGTAATATTCTGAAGAACTGTGCTACACTCTGCAGTAAGAACTAATACACCTTGTTCTAAGGTCATGCGATCTGAGAGAATCTCCTTCATGTACCTCTTAAGAGATTGTACAATCTTGACTGCTTCAACGAAAGGCAATCGAACATGTAATTCACCAACGAGATTTTTCAGTTTCTCATACTCGCGTTCCTTAATCTTTTGACGGGGTCTGGAAGGATATGGAGGCTTGGGAATATAAGGCGGTGGTGGTACATACTCATCCTCAACCTCCTGTGCCTTCGTTTCATCGAGAAAATTCGATACCATCCCGTCAGGACAGGGATCGATCCATCCAGGGATAGGGATCGATTGATCCGTGTCTTTCTGTGTAGAATATGATACCCACCTTTTAGGACAGGGATCGATTGATCCGGAGACAGGGAACGATCGATCCTTGTCTTGTTTTCCAGATCGATCGTTCGCTTAAGGCGATTAATCAATCGCAGAATTTCGCAAATTACTATGGGATTCTGAACCAGGGATCGATCGATCCCCAACTTGGGATCGATCGATCGGTGTCTTCTGACCAGACGAACTTTCAGTCATTTTTCTCGTTGAACTATGATAGCATTGCAAAATTCCTTCGGATTCTTCTTCGGTTTGCCTGGAGTAACACCTGGAGGAGCTCTATTGCTCGCAGAAGCCTGAGCAATTTGTGTTTCCAGCATCTTCATTCGAACACTCAAAGCCTCAAACTTCCCATTGAGGTCACTATACACACCATCAATTTTCTGATTGATCTCCCCAGCAGACTTAGTCTGATTTTCCAACACTTGGTGGATCATTTGTTTCAGATCACTATCTTCAGGAGACGCAGAAGACTATCCTTGGTTCTGATTCTGATACCCCGACTCATAGTTGTTCTTGAATCCTCCTAAACAAAACTGCTTTTGCTGATAGCTATTGTTCGCGAAGCCACTGTTCTTGTTCAGAAATCTAGAGTTAAAGACACTCTGATTCTGATTGTAAGGCTTGTTCTGGAACTGATTTTGTTGATTGAAACCTCTATTACCGAAGTTTCCTTAAACAACAATGTAATTCACATCTGCCTCCTCAGACATGTATTCTTGGTACATCTGTCCCATCTTCTACTCTTGAAGCACATGTGCTTCATTCTGTTCACTAACAAAGTTCACACTCTGCTGATCTCTCCTCATTAGCTCATCGAGCTTTGACGGCAGATCATCAATTCTCTTTGCATCAGATGATAGAACTCCTCTACCACGCTCATAGTCTGATATGCGATTAGCCTGACTATTCGCCATGTTATTCACCAACTGATAAGCTTCCTGCACAATCTTGGTACTGAAATTGCCATTGCTAGCAGTGTCCATATCGTTATGATATTTCTCCTCAACTCCATTGTAGAAAATGTCAAGGAGATTCCAATCTGTGAACCCATGATGAGGAAAATCATTGAGATACTCTCTGAATCTCTCCCAAGCTGCATGAAAACTCTCAACATTCAATTGGAGAAATCCTGCAATCTTGTTTCTCACAGACATAGACCGCAATTTCATGAAGAAATACCCAAGGAAGGCAGCCTTGATCTCGTCCCATGTCCTCAGAGAATCAGGTTCTAGGCTACTGTACCATCTTGTAGCTTTGTCATTTAGAGAGAAAGTAAAAAACCTACATTTCAGAGCATCAGCATGTACTCCATTGTGCTGAATAGTATTGCAGATGGCTTCAAACCTATCCAGATGGAACATTGGGTTCTGTGATGGCAACCCATGATATTAGTTTTGCTGCACCAAGTTAATGAGACCAGTCTTGATCTAAAAATATCTTCTCTCAATGGGAGGCGGACGAATCCCAGCACGATTCGCATAGAAGGCCTCCGGAGTATCATATTGCGCCAGAGTCATCCTCTGTCGAGGTTGATTTGCGCCTTGTTGTCCCTCAGCTGCAACATTCTGTTGGCCAGCTTGCTGAGCACCAACATTTTCACCACCTCCAGCAGGTGGGTTAGCTCCTGGAAGAGCTCCAGGAAAGAGAGGGATATGATGAACTTGAATATCGTCACCGATGTGATCACCCATGACTCCAGCGAACTCAAACTCTTCAATAACCTCTAGAAACTTCTCTCTCTTCTTCTATCTCTCTAGGCGCGAAGGTTCAGGTTCTAATTCAGGAAGATTCGATGTCCCTTGCCTTCTAGTGTGAGGCCTGTTCATGCACCTGAAAGCACAAAAACAAAGAAGAAAAAGAAGAGATTAAACAAAATAAAGAAAAGTGCCTAAGGCACGCAATGATCCTAAGTTATAAGTCTCCCTATTGGTCCTCGGCAACGGCGCCATAAAACATGATAGCTCAGGTTTTCGCCTGAGATTATGTTGGAAGCGCACAGATGTACGTTGTAGTGGTTCGGGATCGAATCCACAAAGACCAAAGGTAGCACGAAGAAATATAAGATCACATAGCGGGCTAAGGCTAAAAAGATGTCTTTAAGAATGATGCATATATCGAAATAAAGAAGGCAAGAAACGCAGGCAGCAACGTAAGGTTGTAAATCAATCAAGGAAGTGTTGGGCATTTGGTATTCTCAGGGAAACGATTCATTGTTGATTCAAACTACAGACTAGGGAAGAGGTTAAGAACCGTCTTGAACTCAAATTCTAATGTGGAACTGATCTACTTCCGTACTCACAGCTCCCTATGTATTAGAAATCTCGAGACTAACTTCCGTTGGCCCTCGATTTCTAATCATGCCTTAATAACAGATTCGATAAGTTCACAATTCACTTAAACATCAACTTCCGTTGGCTTAAGAAGAGTTGCTCATCTAAGATCCTTTCAGGCATTTAAACATTCACCTTCCAGCAGTTAAATTACCTAGGTTTAGAAACTAAGTGATCAATTCAGTTTCATGCATTACGAACAATGATAGATGAAGATCCATTAGATTAAATCCCTAATCATGCAATTCTATATCAACAACTCATGAATCCCTATGTGAGAATCCCTAAGCCTTATGAACAGACTACTCACTCATAGACAAAGCAAAAACACAGATCAATTTCATGAGAGACATGATTGTATTAAGCATAAACAAAAGTAAATAGGGTTCCGAAGAGTTCTCGATTGAAGAACAAAAAAGCTTCTTCTCCCTAGGTTACAAACTCTCTCAAACTCTCTAAAAGTGCATTATTAAAAGGAAAACATGAGCTTAGGTCTTTTTGTTGCAATCCGATTTAGAATAAGTTCGGTTTGGTTCTTCGTAAAATTGGTTCGTAATTCGGGACATGGATCGATCGATCCAGACAAGGATCGGTCGATCTGTGTCCAAAATCCTGGGTATTTTCCAGCTTTGCACGAACACTTCCTTCAATGCTTGAAATCCATCCAAAATGCCTTCTTTTCGCATATTCAAGCTCAAATCCTGTAAAAATAACAAAGAACACGAATCCGCGTCAAAACAATCTGAATACATACTAAAAACCTTAGATCTCATGTAAAAACCTTAGTTAAAACCACTAAAATAATGACACATCAGAGAGACATAGAGAAGGGGATCGACAAACTCATCCACACGAAAGCACTACTAGATCCATATTTATTTTAATTCCAATATTAATTCTTTGTTTTTTTCAAATTCCTTACGAGAACATTTTGTTCATATTCGAGATTATCAATAAAATATACGTTATTCATCTCAAAGTGCAAACTGGATTCTTCCCGCAAAACTCTTTCCCCTTCAATTATTCATATAAATTCTAAATGTTGGATTTGACATCCACATTTTGGCGCCGTCTGTGGGGAAGAAACAATTGAATCCATGACTCCGTGGCTTAAAGATGAATCCAAGCAATAGCGATTTCAATCAACCGAAACCCTCATAGTTAACTCTAAGCCGCAGCTCGCCGAACCATTGAGGCTTTCGGTCTCCCGGCCATAGAGACGCATCGTCCCATCCTCCGTCAAGGGCCTCAACCCTTGGGCGAAGCTCGATCCGATCTCACCAACAATGAGACCAGGGAAGCCCGATCTCACCAACCCTTGGCGAAAGCTTGATCCAACCCAGATAAGCGCCTGCTCAGAGCCCTTGCCAGTTACAGGATCAATATTTACCTGCACCGCCACCTATACTAAGGTCTGGAGGGGACACCTCGATTCCACCTGATGTCAACACCTCAGCCTCAGTACATCAGGCTCGAGGCCGCTTCCTAAACCAGGAAGCTCATAGTCGGACAGAAGCTGCAGCGATAACCTACCTAGCTGATCACCCTCAGCAACATAACCCGGAAACCCGTGAGATGCCTGAGCCATCAGCTACCTGGGGGCGCGACAGAAACCTATTCCTGCGAGAACCCACTAATCGGGGACCTATCGATGATACGACTGTCGACCATTTGGACGGACCCAAAGCGATCCGAAGGTACATGGAGAGAACTCATGCAACTCTCCAAAATCTGAATGTTCAGGTCGATAACGCAACCAGTTCAACTCCCGAAATCGGAAGCATAATTGAAGAAACTCGAGGTACCCCGTTTACAAACAGAATCGCGAATTCTTATATCAGAGATACAAGAAAGCTTCAGATTCCTGAGTATGACGGGACCTCATACCCTAAAGCTCACCTGACGGCTTTCAGACTAGCTATTGTCAAAGCTCACTTCACTCGTGAAGAGTGCAAAGCAGGCTACTGTTGAACTTTCACAGAAAACCTGACGGAAACAGCTCTCGAATGGTTTTCTGGTCTTGAACCTAATTCGATAGATAGCTTCGACCAGTTATCTAATGCTTTCATTAAGGAATATTCGACTCACATTAGAAAATAGTCCTCTGAAGCAGACCTCTGGAAGATTAGGCAAGGAGTCGGAGACACACTGCGAGTTTACATAGATAAATTCAGGGCAGTCAGAATTAAACTCTTGAACCCTAATGATCAAGCAGCTATTGAGGCCCTCCGAAGAGGTCCCTGGTACTGATCCGAATCCTGGTCAGAGCTAACGATTAACCCTCCCCCGACAATCAATGACGCACTACACAGGGTGTCTTGATTCATCTATCTGGAGGAAGAAACTGCCGCCGTGGATAAAATCCACAATAAACCTCAGAATCCTCCGAAGGCTGATTCTCAGGAGGGAAAGGGACCTCACAAGAAGGGTAACTTCCGAAACAATCAAACTCTAGGGGAACACTCTTATGCTGCTGAAGAATCACGACAAGAACAACCTGTTATGACAATGAGAAAAGCTCCTTGGATTAAGCCTTATGACAAAAACAAATTTTGTTCCTACCATGAAAGAAAAGGACACTCAAAAGAAGAGTGTTGGGATCTTCAACGACAGCTGGCCGCAAAGTTTTCCGCCAGCGAAATAAAAGAGGTAGATCTCAAGAAACCAACACCCTTCCAAAAGAGGGCACCAAGGGAAGCTTTGCCTAAAAGAAGCAGGTCTTCTGAAAAGGAAACCGATTCGCCGCCTTCAGCTCCCAAGAAAAGGATCAATATGATCCTTGGAAAATTCCCCCTGGGAAAGAGCCTTCGAGTTGGAGTGCCGAAACCTCTACCCGAGGGAACGGTAGCCGCTTTATTCGACAAGGCTTCGAATCAACAAGCCACCGAAACAAGTGTCGATTATATACTGGGAGGGTCCAACATCTATCAAGATTCAGTAAAATCTATGAAAGGCCATGTGCGTAAGGCATAGTCCAGTAATCGAGGGAAACCTCCTTCCCAGGGATCAAATACTAAGATATCTTTCTGGAAAAGTGAGACATCAGGTCTCGATCGACCTCGTGATGACGCCTTAGTCATCACGCTCAATGTTACGGGTCATTTTGGTCGTTCTTTATAGCACTACAAAAGCTGAAGGTCAATGAATGTTTTAGCAAAGATGATGTGAAGTTATTCGAAGCTTTGAGATCGATAAAGACGAAAGAGATTGGCGTTGTATTGATTTCTTAGCCTAGGGTTTCGTGTGTCCACGTTTTGCCCTTAAGCTTTATATTTATACATGGAGTTCATGATTATCCCTCCAAGAATTGGATATATCATGATTATCTATAAAGTATATGCATACTTATCTATAGAATACACATCATTATATGCTAATTTAAAAGGTAAAAATAAGCAAGAGTCGGCGGTCGGTTGGCTTCCAGCTTCTGGCTATGCAGGGTCGTCTGACTCCCGGCTTCCGACTGTGCAACGTTGTCTAGCTTCCTGCTTCTAGGCAATCCCCTGCTTTGAGGTCTTACTGCTGTACTCCATCTGGGCCTGGAGAATTCCCATGACCTAAATTACTCCCAACAGTTTGCCCCTTATTGCGCAGGTTTGATCCGAAGCTGTGGAATAACATGTCTTCCATGTGGCTTACGCAGGAAGCCATTAGTTGTTCGGCCTTTTTAGCTGTGACTTGTGCCTCCTCCACCTTCTATAAGCATCTGCTTGCTTTTAGTTCGAATTCTATCAGATAATGGGCACCATTGCAGCGAGAGGTTGCGTCTGGCCTCAGAGCTTTGAATTTAAAATTTCGTGAGCCGTTAGCACATTTCAAGGGTTGTTGGTTTGTTGAAAAATCCCGGCCATTGACTTCGTGAGGAGAGGGATTCACAGCCGTTGATGAAGATTTTGAAAAGGTTTGAGTAGGAAAATATGGTCGTTACTGTTCCGAGAAATGCGCTCATGATTAACCGTGTGCGGCTAGACTTAATCTTCTATCTCTTTTCCTTTTGGCATTTAAACCTTTTTGTCCTTTCTCTCTTGCCTTTTATCTTCATCTTCTTTCTTCTCTCGCCAGATCTTTCACTTCCGGAATCATTGTCGAGCTTTTCACCTGCGATTTAAGGTTAGATCTTCTTCCTCCTTCCTTTTTCCGTTTCTGTTAGGATAGATTCCAGAGGATAGCTCATAGGGTTCCGGATCATCCTTAGTTCTTGAGCTCTTTTGCCTCGATCAAACCCTATAATCAAAATCAAAACCCTTCTGAGCCCAGAATGACCAATTCCGACGATGAGTTCTCCCCTGTAGCTTCTTCTTCCGTTGGTGCCCGTGTTCAGAAGAGGCATCTGATCAAATCGAGCCCTTCCACCGAGGCTGAAGGATCTTCTAAGGAGATGGAAATCCATGACACCAATCCTCAGCCCTTACGATCTGTTGCAGGTCTAGAGCTCTTAAAGGTAGGTCCTTTCTCCAACGTTAGCTCTGAGATCTTAAAGGATTGGCGGCAGCAGTATTTCATCAGGGAGAATACCCCTCTGAGGGTGCCGGGGGAGGATGAGAGGGCCTCCGAGTGCCCTGGAAATGAGATAGCCATGTATGAAGGCTACTTCGAGGCTGGAGTCAGGGGTACTATACCAGCTCTGGTGAAGAAGGTCTCAGAGCATTTCAAAATCTGTCTTTCCCAGATGAACCTGCCTACTTTGAGGATCTTTACTGCTATCCAGGTGCTCAATGATCTTCAAGGGCTAGATCTCGGCATCAACGAGCTCCTCTATTCCTATTACTTTCCCCATGTTCCTCCTAGTGAGGGCAGATATTACTTTTGCCCTAGGTTCAGTGCTCCTTTAGTGCTGGAGCTAGAGAAAGAAGACAAAAAGGGGCGGCTTCCGCCAGGCATTGGGCTCAGAAATTCGTGTTTATGAAAGTCGGGTCGTCTTCTGGATTTCCTACCCTTTGGAAGTTTACCGGTAGGTTTAGGATGTTTTTCTCTTTATTGCTTCTAGCTTTGTTATTGACTCTCTTGCCCCTTCTTTTGGACAGATATCTGCGGAGAAATCTGAGGAAGGTAAGGAGAAAGCTGAGGAAGCTTTACAAATTCCTACTGAAGAGAGGAGCATTTCGTTCTTGTTGAGTGAGGAGGCGTTGAACCAGAGCAGCGTTAGAGGTTTGCCCCATTCTTTTCACTTTTGTTTTCTGTTTTTCGTTTGACTAATCCCGTGTTGTTTTGCATGAAACATGTCAGAATTTGAATCTAAGGCACTAGAGGACTTCAAAAGGGCTCAGGCGGCAAGGATGGCAAAGTTGGCGTCTGGGAGTAAGACTCCGGAGGTGGTGGAGATCTCTGAGTCTCCCTATGCTGGGTCTAAAAGGAAAGGGACCCAGAAGGGCTCTATCTCCAACAAGAAACATAAGGGTCCTCCTGCCAAGCAGTCCTCCTCCTCTGTCTGTGATCTTGATGGCACCCAGGAGCACCTGCAGTGCTCCATCTTCCTTGCACTTCCTTCTAGTCCTCCTAGCTCTGATAATCTGGACATCTTCGACCAGGTCCAGAAGGGAATGATCAAGGTAACTGGCCTGCCTTTAGCTTCTGGCTGACATTTGACTGTTTCATTTTCTTCCGGCTAACCTTTCTCCTCTTTGTTGTTAAACTTGCTGCATCACTCTTCCATGCCAAGGTTCAGATTGCCACGGAGGTGATTTCTGCAGGGAAGGCCCAGGTGGAGGACTACCTCGCCAAACTAAAGGCAGAGAAGGACAAATTTGCTGGCTTGGAGAAGGAGCTGACGGAGATGAAGGAACTGCTCCGGGGCTGGAGTCAGAGAAGGAGAAGGCGACAAAGAAGGTTCTCAGCCTGACTGAGGAGAAGGCAAAGCAAGAAGAAGAGCTTCGCAACCTGGACGCTTGAGTGGCCACCTTCACGGAGGAGATGTCCATGGACGTCAACAACGCCAGGATCATGGGGCATTGGGAGATGGTTAGGGATTACCTCAACGGTGAGGCCAAGTGTTGGAACTTGCTGGAGGAATTTGATAACTACAAAATGGTGGTGATTGCAGAGGTGGAAGAGAATGGTCTTGAAGCTCCCACCTTTGAAGATGAACCGGAGATTCCTCCTGCATTGGCTTCTACACCCCCAGCGGATTCTTCCAAATGTTGAGAAGTCTGCCTCTCCTGATCCTCCAGCTGCCTAGCCTCCAGACCAAGAACCAAGAATCAAGTTGCTCTCCCCTTGTGGGATTTATTCTCTTTTTTTTGTTGATGGCATGCCCCTGCGTGGGCCTACTTCTGCCCCTTGTGGGCTTTGTACTGACTTTTCATGGCCTTTGTGGCCTTCTTGGCCTTATTTCTATTTGCCCTTCGGGGCTTAAAACTCATATTCTGGCCCTTCGTTGTCATCTACAAATATTTTCTAGTTTTATGTTGTCTTCCTCCCTTAACAGATTCTTGACTTAGATTTAGAGATGACATTCATGGCCGATGCTTTAGCAAGTTTTTTATCATTAGTACCCTGACCGATTGGCTTCTGGCTACTAGCATTTGGCCTTGGCGTCTTGATCGGTTGGCTTCTGGCTATGAGCCTTTGGCCTTTGCGTCTTGACCGACTGGCTTCTGGCTATGAGCCTTTGGCCTTTGCGTCTTGAACGCTGGCTTCTGGCTATGAGCCTTTGGCCTCTGCGCCTTAAGCGACTGGCTTCTGGCTATGAGCCTTTAGTCTCTTATTGGTATTTTAGCTGTTTGACTTCTGTCGTATTGGCCTCTAGTCTTTTATCGATACTTCGACTATTTGACTTCTGACATATTGGCCTCTAATCTTTGCCGTGTTTTGCGAGAGTTCTTGAGTTCCAAGTTGGAATAATCTCATTATCACTATTTTTTTGAGGGAGTTCTGCTTCTTATCCTTAGAAAATGCTTAGGTTCCCAGGACGCATTTTTGGCCTCTTGAAACCTGATGAGGGCTATATTTCGCTATTGATTAACTCAATTTCAAGTTTTAAATTGATAAACTTTAATCACTAACAATCCCAACTAACAACAAGTATACGACTTTGTCGATTGTAGTATTTAAGGGTCGAACCCACGAGAACTAGAGACTCAAACACTAGGAATAGACAATACTTCATAAGCTAAGCAAATAACAAGAGAGAGGTAACGGTTGATAAATGAAAGACAACCTAAACACACAAGCAAGCACAAGATGGAAGAAATCGATCTTGAGATATGGAGATTGTTTAGAGTTAAATCCAAGAATGCAAATGGGTTTCTCTAGACTTTATTAGAGGATCGAAGTTATTCCTAGACCAAGAGTCCCTTTATAATTGATCAACCCACTCTCGTGACAGAGATCTATTCACCTATACACACTACAAGGCTCAACTCTTGTTTGTTGCCTATCTAAGCATGCATGTGATAGTAAATCTTAGGCCCTTTTAGCCATCTAGCACCTAGGTAACATCCACTCTCATGGGCCCAAGTGAAAGACATAGATCTAGTTCTCTCAGGCATTTCATCGAACACTTTCTAGGCGTCTTTGAGCAAGCAATAAAATTTGAAGAACTAAACTAGATCTAGTAGGAATCTATGCCAAGATCTAGTATAATACCCATTACAATTTTAGATATAACCTTAAACTACCGTATCTCAAGATCTAATGTTCTCTACTTACTAAGACCCATGATAATCCAAGAAGTGTCACAAGCTTTTTGAAAATCATTGCTTCAAGTGAGAAGAGAGTGAGAAGAGATGAGGAGAGAAGAGATGAGATGATTAAAAGCAAAAAAACACAAGAAGATCCAAAAAAAATCTTAACTTTATGAGAAAGGAAGACTCTTGGAGAAAGGGAGAAAAGAGATGAAGAACAATAGATTAAAGAGAAGATAAACACAAAAATGATTTACAGAGATTTAAGCACAAAAGTGTTTACAATTCTTTAAATCATTTAGAAACACAAGAAGAACACACAAAACACACAAAAAACACTAGCTTAGGTAGTCCAAATGTTCTTGGAGGCTTAGAGGATTTATTTATACTAAAAGGGAAGAGAGGAAGCCCTAAAAAGGGCATTTGTGGAGGTTGATGGAAGCAAGCATGAGGTCGATCAAAGCCTCCCTTTAGCAGCAAGGGTGTTGTTTGCTGGAAATGTAGGCAGCCATCGACTTTAGGTAGCTAGCCATCGACCTTGAGGTCGATGGGAGCTCCCCTTTATAACTTCTTCTTCTTGTTCTTTCAATTGCCGTCAGAATGACTGTGGGAACCGAAATTCTCACTATCAATGTTATGTGGTTCATGGACTTTTTGTAGCCAAAGATCGACAGATCAAGCAGTGAGTGCGAAAGTTAATAGAT
>OVAN01013791.1:0-12550 GCA_900406275.1 Anastatica hierochuntica
ATCATATTTCATATTCATTCGGTTTTAAAAAATCGAATCGCACAATATTTAAGAATGTTTGTATTATTTACTTTGATTTTTATGTGTGATTTGAGTTAATACCAAATCAAACTGAACTATTTGGTGTTTCGATTTTCATTTAAATTTTTAGAACTGATTCGAATTCGAAATAACTCGAATCGACATGTGACCGATACTTATACGGGTCCTATAAAAAATTGAAATCGAAAATCTGAAGATCCAGCTTTACTTTTATATTACACATAATCGCACAAAAGACATTGGTATTATATTAATATATGTTTTTTGTTAAAAGTTTTTATAAATATTTTTATACTTTTTTTATTTAAAACTATTTAGTTACACGTTTTGCATTTTTTTTATTGGTTCAAAATTTCAGTAATGTAATTTAAAATCCTTAAGAAAAAATAAAAATGTTAAAAAAATTATAGAATATCAAATATGAAAAAAATAAAGGAAATATTTTAATATAATATTTTTTTATTTTTTATTGTTTTGACTTTTTAAGAGTTAAATTATTTATAAAAATTTTCTGTAGAAAAACTACGTTATAAATGGACACATGTTATGATCAAAATTAATGATGATACATGTCGAAATATCGCAATTTACAATTATGCATGTTGAGCAAGTTCAACCTTATGTAATAGGATTTTTTTTTTTTCCATAATCATCTTTGCATAATAAAAAAAACCTCTTGTTTATAGGCCTATTTTTCCATAAGTTTTTTGTTTCTAATCTCCCTCTTTGACAACCGTCTTTGGTAGTATTTTATGATATGACATAAAACATATCTTTTACCGAGAATTAAACTAGGAGCATAACAGAAAGTGCTAAACCACTTGGTAAACTTAAGCTCAACATAATTATTTCCATTTATTTGAATACTTCACGATATTATACATATCATCAGTCATTATCGAGTTTGTACCCAGTCAAGAGAGATCATTGACCATCAATGTTTGGATTCAAACTTGAGTAGACAACAATGAATCATTGACATTTTGCAAAAAGTGAGGGGACTATTTTGTTTTTGTTTTTCTCTGTTTTTGTCGAGGAGTGTACCATTTTTAATTCTTCTTTACAAAAATGTCAAGTTTCAATAATTCCAATAATGTCAAAAAAAAAATGCAGATAGATTGTAAATATTTTTTTTGTTGTTAATCAGACAGCCAGATAGACTATAAATTAGTGATGAAATAGCTCTAAAATGTCCTTTCTAGTTTCCAAATAATTTTCCAAAGAGTGACCCACCTCTTTTTTTTTTTTTGTTAAAACCCTCATTTTTTTAATGTCAAATCTCATTAATTAAGTTTACGATAATATACTTTTCGCTTAGGGAAACAGGACAACCATGATGTTTACATGAGAAAATAAAATGTGTTTATACCTTGTCATTTTGGCAAGCTCGTCTGCTACCATATTCAAATTTCGCAAAATGTAAAAATATTATATAAAGGGAATCACTTTTTAGGGCTTTAAAATCTTCAAACTCTGACACAAAAGTTGGTCATTCTTCAGGACTAGAGATCATCGAAATCAATTGCATGCAGTCTGTTGCAAAGGCAATATCCACTCAGGATATAGATATCAAGCATTTCATAGTTCATACCCTAGTATTCATACCCTACCCTATTCTTTACAAAAAGTCAAATTTCAATAATTCCAATAATGTCAAAAAAATGCAAATAGATTGTAAATATTTTTTTTGTTGTTAATGAGACAGCCAGATAGACTATAAATTAGTGATGAAATAGCTCTAAAATGTCCTTTCTAGTTTCCAAATAATTTTCCAAAGAGTGACCCACCTCTTTTTTTTTTGTTAAAACCCTCATTTTTTTAATGTTAAATCTCATTCATTAAGTTTCCGATAATATACTTTTCGCTTAGGGAAACAGGACAACCGTGATGTTTACATGAGAAAATAAAATGTGTTTATACCTTGTCATTTTGGCAAGCTCGTCCGCTACCATATTCAAATTTCGCAAAATGTAAAAATATTATATAAAGAGAATCACTTTTTAGGGCTTTAAAATCTTCAAACTCTGACACAAAGGCTGGTCATTCTTCATGACTAGAGATCATCGAGATCAATTGCATGCAGTCTGTTGCAAAGGCAATATCCACTCAGGATATAAATATCAAGCATTTCATAGTTCATACCCTAGTATTCATACCCTATCCTATAATTCGTCGGAAACCCGAGAGTGAAAGAGGTTTAGCCGCCAATATGCTTCTCCAACCATAAGAGGGTCGATTAGATTTTTGGACATCTAATGGTCCGCATATCTGTAGTATCTAAAGGCTTTAGTGTTTCCCGAAAGTTATAAGAATAGCTCTCTTATAAATTGAGAAAATAACTCAAAACTCAAATTCACAAACTCTCTCAAAGCAACAACTAATCAAAGCTCTTAAAACTCTTCTCTAAAAAAACTTGCCATAAACTCGGCTATATATATAGAATAACCCTAATCCTAATTCTATTAGGAAAACATAACTCATTGTTATCTAGATAACTTCTAATTAATTTAAACTTTTTTCCATAACTTAATAGGATTAGGTAACTTGAGAGCCAAGCTTCCTTTCAAGCTTATCCAACAATCTCTCCCTTAAACTTGAAGTTGACTTTTGCTAGATCTTGAACTCCAATGAGATGTTTCATCTCTTTCTACATGACTCTCCCAAGAGCTTTAGTCAAGATGTCCGTCTTTTGCTCATTCCCGGGAACATGTTCTACTTTTATCAACCCCTTCTCTACACACTCTCTTATGAAGTGAAATGCGTGTGTATATGCTTACTTCTTCCATGAAATATCGGGTTCTTTGTTAGAGCAATAGTTGATTTGTTGTCGATTCAAATAACAGCCTTCTCGCGTGGTGCTCCTGTGATCTCAATTGAGTAATTCTTGAAATCATATTGCTTGTCTAGCCGCTTCAGTCTCTGCCATAAACTCAGCCTCGCATGAAGACAAAGCAACAATATCTTGTTTCTGAGTGCACCATGTAATCGAACTTTCACCAGTATAGAAGACATGCCATGTGGTACTTTTACCATCATCCGGGTCTACATTATGACTATTGTCGCTATAGCCAACTAACCTTGTCTCCTTTAAGGCCGAGAACTTGAAGGACAATCTGAAAGGTGTTGAACCTTGAATATACCTTAAACGCTGTTTAAGAGTTTCTCCATGAGACTCCTTAGGATTATGCATATACTTGCTCAATACTCCAACACAAAAAGATATATCTGGTCTCGTGTGTAACAAATAGTGAATACATCCTATAACTTTTCTATAACTTGTAGCATCGATTTCTCTTTCGTTTCGGCATTTGATAGCTTAAGTCCCGACTACATGGGAGTTTTTGACAAATTACACTCTTTTATCCCAACTTCTTCTAAAATTCTTAAGGCATAACGACTTTGATTCAAAGTTACAATCCATTTGGATTGATTTACCTCGATTAAAGGTAGTAAGTCAATCGTCTGAGATCACTCATCTCAAGATTCGATGAAATCTCCTTCTTAAACTCATTAGTACTCTTCATATATGTTTTTATGACCAACAAATCATCCACATATACTGCAACAAGAAGAAAATTACCTCCTGATTCTTTCCGGAAGACCGACGGCTCCTTTAGACATTTCAAGAACCACAACCCTTTAAGAATATGATTTAACTTTTCATTACAGGCTCTAGGGGCTTGTCTTAAGCCATACAAGGCTTTCTTATATTTGTAAACTTTTTTCTCACTTCCCTTTATCTTAAATCCCTAGGTTTTGTAGTATAGACGGTTTCCTTCAACTCTCCATGAATGAATATAGTTTTCACATTAAGATGATGTATCTCCCAACCATTAAAAGCTGCAAAGTTAATAAGTAGACGTATTGTTTCTATTCTTGCAACTGGGGCAAAGACCTCATCAAAGTCAATTTCACGTCGTTGTACATAGCCCTTTGCAACAATTTTGGCTTTGTACTTGTTTATACTTCCATCAGAGTTCGTTTTAAGCTTGAATACCCACTTTAAACTAATGGATTTTGCTCCAGGTGGTAAATATACAAGGTTTCAAGACTCCAATCTCGTAATGGATAAGATCTCATCGTCGCAAGCACGTAGCCATTCCTTTGACTCTTTTGCCTCAGTGAAATCTTTTAGTTCATCATTTAAAAACATCAACAAAATCTCACTTTCTTCTTCTGCAAGCAAAACATAACCGTCTAGATACTTAGGTTTTGAGCTTTTTCTGTGTGACTCCTCAACGCGGTTTGAGATTGTGTTTGCAGTTGCAGGTTTTGATATGCTTGCGGTTACAATTTTTGATCTACCATGTCAACCATCTTATCTCCCTCTGGTTTCACTCGTGTCTATGCCATCTTCACCACCACCATTGCTTTCGGACCCTTCTTCTTCTTCTTCTCTGCCATTGTTGCCAAACTCTGCTCCATCATCGACGATCTCGACATTCTCTATGCCGTGATTTCCATGGCTTTCGAATGTGATTTTGAAACCACCAGATCTCTCCGCCTCAGCAACTGTTTAATTCTAACTCCAAAATTTTGTTTCATCAAATATTACATCACGACTAACTATGATCTTCCTAGTTCGAGGATCGAGCATTCGATAAGCATTTGATCGTGGTTTTGTGCCTAAGTTAACTAGTACGCAAGATCTATCGTCTAAGTTCTTCAAGTGAGGCATCTATGATCTCACATATCCAAGACACCTACAAATTCGAAGATGATTCACATTCAGTTTCTTGTCATGAAGCATTTCATACGGGGTTTTATCCTTGAGTGATCTAGTATCTATTATGTTTGGAAGATACGTAGAATGCCTTACCACTTCTTCCCATAAATAATTTGGGACCAACATGTGTTTCATAATGCTTCTAGTCATATCCATCAAGGTTTTGTTACGTCTCTCGACAACACCATTTTGCTGAGGAGTGTATAGAGCAATTAGGTGACGTTTTATGCCTGAAGTTTCGAGAATGAATTAAACTCTAGTGAAATAAACTCTCCTCCTCTATTCGTTCTGAAAGTTTGAATGCGAGAATCTGAGTTCTTCTATACCAGACTTTTGAAACTTTTGAATTTAACAAATGCATCACTCTTCTCCTTCAATAAATCTTTCCACATATATCTAGGATAGTCATCGACAAGCACGAACACATACTGATTTCCAGCGGCTGTTCTCGAAGTTATAAGACTGCAAAGGTCACCATGGATAAGCTCCATTTTCTTACTAGGTCTGTACGATGTCACCTGAGGAAAAACTTTTCTCGTTTGTTTTCTAAGCAGACATGAACCGCATATCCTCTTCTCAATGTCGATGTGAGGTATTCCAATGACAAGTTTCTTTTCTATCATCGAATTCATGGTGTCGAGGTTTAAGTGTCCCAATCTCGCGAGACATTTTCTTGAATCATTCAGCGTGGGGGAGAGAAGGCACATGGTGTCATTTATCTTCATCTTGACTTTGTGTTATTGATTCTTGGAATTTAATTGCCTTAGCAATTAACTTGCCATCTCGATCATGCATTATCAAGTGCTTTCCACTCATTCTTACATTACAACGTTTTCTCTAGCCTGTCAAAGGCTTATGATGTTGTATTTCATATCAGAAATGAAATAAACGTCGTCCATTGTTCTTAGTTCACCATTCCTGTCTAAGAACTGAATCGATCCTTATCCCATGATATCGATTCTTGAGTCACCACCAAAGCGAACCTTCCTGGTAATGGACTCATTAATATTTGAGATGAACCTTTGATCTTCACTCATATGATTGTTGGCTCCGTTATCAAGATATCAAATATGTCCATCATTGGTATCATCATCATATTGTTTCGATATAATTTTTTCATCATTAAGAAACACTACTTCATGCATCATGAGTTCTTCAGCATCTTGAGTATCATTGTTGACATTCTCTTGTATATCTGGGAGCTTTAGCAATCGGTCTGGACAAGTAGATGTGTAATGACCAGTTTTGTCACACCGTTAACACATTATTTTGGATAAATCTATTTGTTCATTGAGCTGTTTGCAGCCTCTCCCTCTGTTGTAGAAGCGTCCTCCTCGACCTCTAACTCAAGATTCACCGTAGTAGTTGTTGTTTGGCTCTGAATTTCATGTCTCGGAATTGGTGAACATCAGTTTCCCGTGATCCTCGTGTGTCTCTTCTTCCTCTGACACGCGATCCTTATAAGCTTTCAAACGTCCAATTATATCTTCAAAGCTTGTGGCCTTCAAGTCTAATACTTGTTCTAGTGAGGTAACAATATGTATATACTTCTTGCGAGGAAGGCTCTTAAGAAAATTTTTAACAAGTTTTGGTTCTTCTATTTCTTCTCCTAGGGCTGCGAATTTGGAAGAGATCTCTGAAAACTTTCCAGCAAAACCATCAGTGGTTTCAACATCCTTCATCTTAAGTCGATCGAACTCCACCATTACTGTTTGCAAATGGGTTTCCTTTACCCTTTCTGCCCCCATGTGTCTCACTTTGATAGCTTCCCACACCTTTTTTGTCATGTCTTGTTCTCCTACTTGGTAGGATAAGTGACTCAGGTATAGACTCAAAGATTAACGCCACAGGATGTCATTCTTCTTGCTATCGATTGAGTTTGAATTAATAACTTCCCACACTTTATGAACCTTGAGTAATAACTTCATTCTTATGGCCTAAACGATATAATTAATAGAGTTCAACATAGGGCACTTAATAGAAGAAGGTCCACCTCCTTCTTTTGGTTTTGTCGTTGTCGCGACACTTACATCACCCATCATATCCTTTGTTTATGATTTGGAAAGAAAAACAGAGCACACAAAGTGAATGACTTGTGGTGCACAAAGACTTACGTGAACAGGTTCTCGATGGTGAAGAAAACGTGTTGAAGAAAACATGAAGACACCAATCAATAACTATCAAAAGACACAAAGACAAGAACTCCAAGCTCTTATACCAATTAAACGCTTTACTATTTGAAAAGGAATCAAAAGTTATAAGAAGAACTCTCTTATAAATTGAGAAAATAACTCAAAACTCAAATTCACAAACTCTCTCAAAGCAGCAACTAATCAAAGCTCTCAAAACTCTTCTCTAAAACAACTTTCCATAAATTCGGCTATATAAATAGAAAAATCGTAATCCTAATTCTATTATGAAAACATAACTCATTATTATTTAGATAGCGTCTAGGTAATTTAAACCATTTTCCATAACATAATAGAATTAGGTAAATTGAGAGCCAAGCTTCCTTTCAAGCTTATTCAACAACATCTTTCTTGCAAGACTCTATTTAGGAGGGAGTTTGAAAAATGTAACAATCTCCAAAGTTGTTACGTAAGGAGTGCCAAGTTGAACTCTTCGAAAGTTCTAAATCCTAGACTCCTTTCAGATAGTTGGCTACGAAGTTTATTACATGTCATCCAATGGATCCCGGGACTATCCGCCTTAGAGCTCTACCAAAATTTTGCAATAGCCCCGCTTAATTTAAAGCATATTACTTTGGGAAGCAGAAAAGACGACATTACATATGTCGAAAGAGCTTGTCCCACTGGTTTGATCATCACTTCTTTCCCTCCTCGGGATAGAAACATGGCCGACCATGAATTAATTCTACTTTGTAGACGGTCTTGTATGAAGGCAAATACTTGGGCTTTGGATCCACAGATATTCTCTAGTAGTCCCAAGTATATCCCCATACCTCTTTCATGAGATATCCCCAAGGTAGATATGATAGTTAGTTTATCTTGTACCAGGATATCATTTACAAACATAACATAGGATTTGGCAAAGTTAATCTTTTGGTCCGCAACTTCACCGCATGATCGAATGATATAAATGACCTCCTTGCTTTGCGCCTCATTTGCTCCACAGAAAAAGAGGATGCCATCTGCAAAAAGGAGATGAGAGATAGGCAGACTAGCCCGGGAAATTTGGAGTCCCTGGATCCTACCATACCCTTCAGCATCCCTCAATTTTGCTACAAGGGCTTCTGTACACAAGATAAATAGGTAGAGAGATATCGGGTCTCCTTGTCTAAGTCCACGAGAAAGCGTGATATGGCCCTGTGGTATTCCATTTATGATAAATAGGTAGAAAGATATCGGGTCTTCTTGTCTAAGTCCACGAGAAAGCATACTATGGCCACGTGGCGCTCCATTAAGGAGAATTCGGTATGAGACAGACGTGATGCAACTCATAGTCCAATTCACCCACCGCCTACCGAAACCTATTTTTAACATCAGAGCTTACAAGACACTTCATTCTACCCTATCATACATGTTACTCATATTCGTCTTAATCTCCAAGAATTTTTTTTCTACGTGGCGGGTAAG
This sequence comes from Anastatica hierochuntica, assembly GCA_900406275.1. Taxonomy (NCBI): domain Eukaryota; kingdom Viridiplantae; phylum Streptophyta; class Magnoliopsida; order Brassicales; family Brassicaceae; genus Anastatica; species Anastatica hierochuntica. The sequence continues at coordinate 8,365 of OVAN01013791.1, forward strand.
ACGTAGAGCATAGAAGTTCTCCTGAGCTATCATGATATTATCGGTTATTAAATTGCCATCCACGAATGTTGAGTATGTCTTGGAAATCGATACCGTAATGAATTTCTTTAGCCTTCGACTAAGGATCTTGGATATGATCTTATAGCCCATGTTACACAAATTAATAGGTATGAACACTGCCATTTCTCTCGGTCTATCCGACTTAGGGATCAGGCATATCTTTGTCTCATTATGCTTCTTGTCAAATTTCACCATCTCAAATAACTTTTTCATCATTATCATGAGATATGCTCCCACGTTATCTCAAAAATGTTGGTAAAACAGGGCAATTATCCATTTTGGATCCCGAGTTTTTTTGTTTTATAGAAAACAAAACTCTTTTTACTTCGTCTATTGTAAAATCATTTGTCAATTTTTTATTCATATTCTCGGTTACTGATACATGATGTTTCTTAATGCACGACCAAAATCTCTCATATTTGAGGAAGTGAATAGTTCCTTGAAATATTTCACAGCCAAAGTGACGCATCCTCTATAGATTGAGTTCACCAATTCTAATATCCTTGCATTTTTCAAGAAATAAAAAATTTTGAGATATAAAATTTGAAACACCCATGCAGCATGCATCCATGATAATAAGTAGTATTGTAATTTGTTTTGTTGTTATATTGATATAAACTATTAAGTTCAATGCAACTTCCCTTTTAATGATTAATTGTCGCCACGCCTATTTGCAAATTTCTTGAACCCTACCAAAGCCAATCATCAATCTGTCTAAAAATTTTGATTAACGTAATAATAATCCGTCTATTTATCTTTGCGGCTAAAATGATTCCCTATTACGCATGCAAAACTATTGTGATTTTCCCCCCACAAAACTATAGCATTACCCGATTGATTGTTACTATACATAGTGGAATGTGACGTTTAGATATTAATACTATACACGGATCATATAATGAAACTAATTTGTTGTGGAAATAAATGAGTTTAACTTCTCTTTAAAATTCAAAAAATTGTGTTATGCCTGTCACTACGTTAGGAAAAAAGGATAACTTTGTTTCAACAAGGATAAATTTTCTCTTTTGGCTGTGAATGTTTAACCAAGTTAGAGTAAGAAAATAAGTGGAATCCACCGTAAATTAAATTTTACGTTCACTTACTCTTTTAAGTTTTCAGTCAAGCAAAAACATGAGTAATCAGTTTTCAACTGAAAACAATAGAGAAAATAAAAAGTGGAATAAAATTTTCTGCTATATAATTGTGGCAGGAACCACCATTAAACTTCATCGTCATTATATTTTACCCGGTCTTTTTATTTATTTATTCTGACTTACCTTCTATGTGAACCAATCACATCCTTTATAGTTTTTGAATATAGTTGTCACTAGATCACAAAAAAGGTTCTCACAAGCTAGTTAGGTATTAGTTAGAACATTATGTTCTCTTTATTATTCTCTTTTGATACATTTAAATGCTTGACAAAGTAAACAATATATGATAATTAGTATCACTTTCAAATATTTTCCATGTTACACAAAATGTTGGAAATATATAAAAGTTAATTATATATTTGGAACCTTGATCAAAAAGTTCTATATACTCCTTCCTTAAAAATATTTGATGGTTAAAATTTTTACAAACACATTAAAAATCATTTAACTTTTGATTTTCTCAAAATAAAAACATCATTTATTATTTATCTAAAAGTAATTCAACCAATGATAAATCATCCTACATAATATAAGTAGTAAAAAACTTAAAATTTAATTATTTTGCACTGAAAAATGAAATATCATATGATACAATTTTTCGCATTAAAATATTACTTAAAAGTGATACAAAGAGTGACATTTTTCTATTAAACGATAGGCGAAAATTAGAATATTTTAATGTTTTTAGCCGCCTAAACTAAGGTCTTGATTGTTACATATATTCTAAAATAGTTTCTAGTTTTTATCAATCAAAATTTTTAAGATTTGGTTTTTTTCAAGATTTAAAAACAATATTTTTCAACCAAATTTTTAGATTTTAAGTTCTCCTTGGAAATAGGAAATCAAGTTTTTATTGGATTCATGTTATTTCTTCCTAAAATCAAAATCTAGTTTATAAAGATTTTTACTCAAGAATCCCATTTCAAACATCTAAAACTAAAAAGCTAAAACTTAAAAACTAAAATCCAAAATTCAAAAACCATTTGAAAATTACAAACAATCATAAACTAAGTTTTAAAAAACAGATTTATCAGAAAAGAGCTTTTAAAAGCAGTGAAAAAACTAGTTTCTGCAGAAGAAAAAAAGATTTTGAGAACTCCACAAGAAAGAACAAAGGTGGAAACCTACATCCTGAATCTTAGCAAAGGTGGGAACCACCTTGACCGTCAAAACGATGAAGTTAAAATCTGAAAATATGGCTAGGAAGAACTAACCATATTTCTATATCTATTACATAATGATTATGATTTGACAGAGACTAAATTAGTATTTGGTAGACCTACGAACTATGATATGATTCGACCCTTTCAAATCATTGGTGCGTCACCATTCCATTTCCCCTCTTCTTTTTATCCCAATTCACTCAACTACATATGATTAAAATTAAAGAAAAAGGTAAAGTAAAGATTGATATTATAGCCAACAATGAAAAATGAAAAAAAAATTACACTACTAATTAGTACTTCCGTTTGAAGAAAAAAGGAATACAACTTACCTGGCCGGAATATAGATAGATTTGTCTACTAAATAGTAAGTACTTTTATTAGTATCATAGACAGCAGCGGGTCCATAAATTATTTTCAACCGAGCACAACTTAAAAAAAGTTATAACAAATTGTAATTTATAATAAGTGCATTATACAAATTAGCTAAGAGTTGTATTAGTTTGTAAAGTAATGGACATCCTCTTTTAACAAATTACACTTGCCTCTAACAAAAAATATTATCTTTAACGAAAATATCAAAGATATTACAAGATAATTAAACTTAATACGTATATACTATATATGAATTTTATTGTATAAAGCTAAAACACGTTAAACGTGAATATGTCACTTAAAATAGTTTTAACTCGCTAGATTTTGAATATCACTAGAGATAATTCCACTCTAGAAATTATCGTTTAAAGGAGAAAACGGAATATTTTTGGACATACTTGAAGTAAACTCTTAACAATGTGTTCCATATTCAGTATTAGTTTCTAAATAAAAATTCATTTACTGTGAAACCAAAACCTGTCATTTTTACATTATGAATAAAAGGAAATAAGGACGACTTTTTTTTAAAAAAAAATTGGAATTCAAATTATATAGTCTAGAGAAAAGAAAGAAAGAAAAAAAGCACGCGAAATGAGAGTGCATCAAGTGCAATAACACTCCTAAGATTATTGGTTTTGGGCATATTCTTTTTATTAATTTATTTGGCGGCTAATTCACAACATCATGTTACATATAGAAATAAATATGAGCCTTAAAATTCAATTTTTTTACCTTTCGTTTAAAGATAAAGGGTCTGAATGGTAATCGCAGTTCTTGTACTCAGTTTTTAACCTTCAAACTAACACTTTCACGCACTTCAAACTTCAAATATTTTACACTTGCACTTTAAACTGTGAAACTAAAGTTTTTAACAAATTAAACCATGAATACGTTTTCCGCCAAAAATAATGGAGGAAAAAGTTAACATTGTTTGATGAAACTGACATTTATATATTTTTTCAATTAAAAATTAAATTAAATAAATATATTATTAATAAATATATAATTAAGAAACAAAAAGGTAAAAATTAGCATAAATAAGAAAATACTTGAAAAATAAGAAAATTTATCAAGAAATTTGGAAACCAACATTTTGAAATATTATAAAATGGCATTTTTCAAAAATTTAAAAACATAATAAAATAAAAAATTTATAAAAGAGTTAAAAAAAATAAAAAGCTAAAACGAAAGAAAAATTCGAAATTTTTTGATAATGTGCAATTTTCCCTACCTGAATATGTATTTAACTTAATATCAACACATATTCACATATTATAAAACTTTAACTTTCAACACATATTCACATACTCGCATTGTGATTTTATTCCAATTCTATTTTTTCTATTTTTATAATTTTCCCATTTTTCCATATCTGGGATTATATTTAGATTAATTTACATAAATACACTTAAAAGGAAAAGAAATTTTACATTT
>OVAN01013792.1:0-12549 GCA_900406275.1 Anastatica hierochuntica
AGGAGCGGTAGTTAGGTCATTACAAATTTTAAAACTCGTTGCCGCCCAACATTACTGTTTTAGAATACTCAAAGAAACTAGTAGCTGATGTTACATATAACTTGATGGGAGGCCTACTATCTTTTGTTTCCATCTTCGTAACTTCTTTTTTCTCTGTGACATGTGGCATGAGAGCTCCACTATCATTGTAGATGTAACTTGCATTTATATTTGATGTTGCAAAATTAAATGGAACATCGAAAACCACCACAATACATATTGTTCCCAACTTCTCAATTCTAATTTTAATAGAAGTTGATTGTTCTCAGCACAAATGAGTTCCAATACGATGATTTTGATCTAATGCATCATTCACATATTTAAAACCATAACCAACTTGTTTCAATCTCTCAAAGTCATGCTAAGGATCATTATACAACTCCAAAAATTTGGTAGATATAGCGATGATGTAATTTGTTCAGGACAGAAAGATTTCATAATGATTGCGTTTGAATTCATTGTGCCATTGAAGAGCTTTACCTTACATAATGACAAAGACGAGATGGATTTTTTGTCCTAGAGGTAGAAGAATTTCTCACACCGCTTGATCCATTACCAAGCAAGGTTCCATCAAAAGTAGGGAACAATGGAGGATCATGAGGTTGTGGTGGTCTTGGCTATGTCGTGAAAGTGTCTGATTATGATGAGTCTGACCTCTAAATATCAATTTTTGTACTACCTGAGAGAAGGTTTTAACACACGAAAAATTTAGGCTAGCGAAATATTGCCTTCATTGATGGTTGTGCTTCTTACACTAGAGGTGCAACTCGTCCATTCGCTTGTTCAGATCGAAATATACTTTTGATTTGTACACATGATTTTATGTCCGAGAATAGCGATGTTCTGATATCAATGAAGCAAGATTTCCAAAACAAAATATAAAATCTTGTATCCGATTGATAACACTATTATTTTTACCGTTTTAGTTGGATTTTTACTTATTTATTTGTAGGTTTTTAATGCTTTTTCAACCTCTAGAAGTAGTTTTCTCTTATTTGTGATTTTAGAGACTAATCAAGTTAAATCGTCAAAAAGGATGGAGAAACGTGCTAGCAAGTTTCATTGACGGATCATGAAGATTGAGGCTCAAACACTTAAGTTTTGCATTTTACCAATCTGGACAAATTCTCAGCATCAGAAAGATCGTCATGAACGAAGGTCTTCCCTTCATTGGATTGAGATGGAATCAGGCCAGAAGTCAGAATTTTGAGTTAGCTTTCAGTTGCAAGTGGTTTGAAGTCATTTGGAGTTGTGCCGAGGATTTATAGTCGTTTAAGCAAAGATACGTCTGTCTGTCTCGGAGCTAAAGTAAGTGGAGCAAGATTTGAAGTTGTGACCGGGTGATGGAGTTGCCACCACCAGTCGAGTGCTCATTTTTGGCAAAATCTGTTCACAGAGGCATTTTGTGATCAGAGACATATTTTTCCTCATAACTTTCGGTACGCTTAACCGAATTTGATTCCGCAATAACCTACATAACCAAGGACGATGTAAGGAACCCTAGTATTATAAATAAGTTGTTTTTAGCGTTTAGAAAGAGAGAGCCACAAACTTTTACAGAGAGTAACAAGCCGTCAAATTTTTTGAGAGTCTCTTTTCTTTGTTCTTCAAGTTTTGAGTGTTCTTTGGAGAGATCCATTTCATACTTTGTCATAGAGAAGATTTCGTTACTCTTGAACTATTCTATGATGTTTTTCTCATTGATTGCTTGCTGTTTTTCGTGCTCCATGTCTAAGTAACTCATTACTTAGGTTTGTAGGCTTCTCAAAGAGATCATGTTATCATGAGATGCTAGTATTTGATTAGGGATTCATATAGTCTTTGTCTCGGTTGATCTTTATGCATAATTACTCTACTTGCGCATCTAGTAGTATGTCCATAGGTATATTTTCATTCCAAAAGCTTGTTAAATTATCTGAACTAAATATTTGACAAGTTGAGTTCGAGGATGCTTTGAAAGTGGATCGCCTTGGCTCAGTGAACTTATCGAAATTTGTGTCTATTTAATGCATGCTAATTTATTTTAAGGTCATACAAAAGTCTAGGTCCTTTGATATTTAGCATAGAATACCAAACCTTGAAAGTGGAGAGGATCTAAATAAGTGTTTTCGAGTTCTAGACGTTACTTAATTCTAATCCCTAAACAAATCGGTTTTCTCTATGATGCATGATTCTCTGCGATTGTCCTATGTGCCTTAAGCTTTTTCCCAATTATTTACATTCTTTTAATTATATGTTTTTTTCACCTTACATTCTTTTAATTATATTAAGTTGCTATCCTTTAATTTTTAAACTCACCAAAAAATCTTTTTATTTTCTTTGTTAGCTTAAATTAATCTTGAAATTCGTAGTGTAAGATCTTAGTCCTCGTGGGATCGAATACTTGAAGTACTTGAACTACGCTGTTCACTTGCAGCAGTAGTGTCTTTTGGGTGAATCTTGACACGCTATCATGCTTTCTGGCGCCGTTGTCGGGGACTTGATTCGTTACCTACAAACTTTTCTTTATTAGTTTTAGTATAAAACGCTTTTATTTTTAGTTTTTACTTTTTTTTTCATTTTTCTTTTCAGGTTTTATGCAAAGGAGACCTTCTTCGGACAAACCATCTACATCCAATCCTCCCATTGACATCATTAAACATACCTTAAGGAGATAAAAGAGAGAAATATTAGCTGCTATGGAAAATCCGAACCAGAATCCTCCTCACGGACAACCACATCTTGTGGACAATCAAACCATTCTCACTGAACAAGGAGACGTAGCTGCTGTCCATGGACTTGCCATCGCCCTTGCTGCCCTTCTTCCACCTCACGCCAACTTATTTTCTGCTGTAGGATTTCAAGGAGTCCAAGGAAACCCACAAGAACCTCTTGGTGCTGCCCCNCCCCCCCCCCCCCCCTCCACAAAACCAACCAGGAAAAGGAAATGCACCTGTTCGAGTGGATAACCCACAACAAATTCCACCAGGGAATTCTGTTGGATTACATCAACTTCCACAACTAATTCAAGTCTTGATTAACCAAGGTTACCTCAGAATCATCCCCTTCAAGGACGAGCTCGTCAGAATCAGCCTCGCCATCATCAAACCATTGAGACTTCGATTCTTCTGATGCATTCTTCTTGGATAGGAATCCAATTCACCCTCCTCAACCTCAAAAGAATGATTTGGGATGACACCTAAAATCATGGCTTTGGTGAAGCAAAATCAATTCCAGAGACTATCCATAGAACATCTACTTGACCATATTGACACATTTGAAGAGATATGCAGTACTACACGTACAAATGGAGTTCCACCGGACTACTGTAAGAGTAAGATCTGTACATTCTCACTAAGTGATAAGGCTCTTAGATGGATGAAGGCGCTATCACCACAATCCATCACCACTTGGAAGAATACAAAGGTGCATTTCTGAACCAGTTATACACTAAGCAGAGATCGAGCTCCATTCAAAACAAAATCTCAGGCTTTCAACAAGGACCTACATAATCTTTTTATGAATCATTAGAAAGGTTCAAGGAGTACACAAGGGACTGCCCAAACCATTTTTTAGAAGGAAATCTATGGAACATCTTCTACACTGGTATCGACCATAAGTACAAGCTTTTTTTAGACACAACCAGCAATGGGAGCTTTATGACTAAATCTGTGCATGAAGCCAAGCTTTTGATCAAGAACCTAGTTGCTAGTGATGCCAATAGTGTTCCTATTTATGATAGAAACGTGCTTGGATCCATCAATTCAACAGAAGCCGCACAAATTTCAGAGTTAAAGATGATAATTTCTCAACTACTAAAAGATAGATGAGGAGTTCATGCTGTCGGGAACATTGGAGACGCCAAAAAGACTCCAAATATGGAGTATTTGGAAGATGGAACAGAGGAGAATGAGGAAGAAGTGAACTACATTGGTGGAAATTTCGGAAACAAGGGATACAACCAAGGATATCGAAATAACTCAAATCTTTCCTACCGGAACACTTACGTTGAGAACCCTCAAGATCAATATTATCCGTCTCAAAACACTCAACAACCTTTTAACAAAGGAATGTACCAAGTAAGCAACCATTCACTTATCTTCAAGCCAATGCATTAAGTCTGCAAGAGAGCAAGCTTGAGACAATGTTGAAGCAAATCTCTCAAGAGATGAAACAAAACCACAAGGAGGTTAATGAGAGACTGGAAAATGTATACAATAAGCTTACAACGAATTACGAAACCATTGTTACTCATGCCCAGAAGTTTGAAGTTCAAATCACTCAAACGATGAAGCTGTCAAGAAACGGGAAAACCCGGCGAAATCCTTCTGCAAGGTCGCCAACTTAAAAGAAGCTAAGGTGGTCGTGTCTACTGGTAAGACACCTCTTCAAGACCTCAATTCTTAAGGAAAATCACCTCTGGACCGTTTACCAAATGAATCTAAAAGAGCTTACAAGAAGAGACTCGAGACGATTACTATAGAGAAGATCGAATGTCCAGGAAAGTTCATCATTCTTTGCTCAATAAATAGAGTTAGGATTGATTATTGCTTATGTGATACATGATATAATGTGAATATGATGTTACTAAACATGGCTCTGGACTTAGGACTCTCAAACTTTTGACCATCTCGAATCTCTATCGAGTATGCTGATATGTCTACATCCACACCATATGGATTTTTGCCGGATGTTTTGCTTGAAGTAGGAGGATTTCTCATACCTACTGACTTTCAAGTCGTTTTTTTACTAAAGGATAGAAGAAAAATCCACTGATCCTTGGCTTCCAATTCTTAGCTACTGCTGGAGCAATCTTTGATTTCCCCAACAAAAGGATTTGCTTAGTAAAAGTGAACACGCAAGTCTATTACCTTGCTGTGAGCTACAACTCCAGAGAAAATGAAGCTATTTTGGAGGACAAGAATATTAGTCTAGACCTTGGAGATATCCACAAGATACAACAAGTCTCAAAGAAAGAAGCTACATCCATCAAAACGTCAATTTCTTCAAACCCGATGGAAATGGATGCAAGGAGAGATTCTTGTGCCATCGAGGTACAAACTGACCCTTTATTGAAAGTGGATGAAGGAGAGGAAGAGGTCTATAAGTTTCCAATATCCTATGCTAAAGTCAAGATCCGAATCCCCTTTGGTCTTGATTTGAAGAATGATGAAATTTACAGAAAGAAGCTCGAGAACACTCTTAAGCTATTCCCGAAGGCAATTGTGATTTATGAAACTATTGGAGGCACACTTTATTATCTCAAATCACCCTCTACACCACAAATCAGAGAATCAAGAAGCTAAAGGAACCACAATTCCTTTAATGGAAACCGATCACGTCTAGAAAGTGAAAAGAGTCGAGCTTAAGACTCAAAACAAGCGCTTTATGGAAGGCAACCCACATGGTTTTAATTTTTGCTTTTAATTTTCTAGGACTTATTTAGATGTATAATAGTTAGTTTTTATTTTTGCATGATTTTAGAAAATCAAGAAAAACACACAAAAAATTCGGAACTCAAGAACTAACCTGAAAGTTGTTGTGCCTAGGTGACGACCGATAAAATATAGGAGTGTGCCACAATATTATAATCGACCAGTGTCAGGAGCAGAATGCCTCAAATTCAGTTTTTCAATTTTGACAAGAAAGCGGATTTTAATCGTCTAAGTCATCTCCTGGACCATTCCAAACATTCATTCTATACTAAAGAAGAATGTTAAGGACCGCCAATCAAGCTATATCCTCAAATAAAAAATTCTTGGAACTAAGTGATGATATCATGAAGAACCAAGATGATAAGCTTGAGAAATGCCATCATCCGATCATACTAAAGCACTGAGAGCTATCCCGGAGAGTCTTAAACAATACCAAAAAAGGTAAAAAAACCTCGAACTTCATTTTTTTATTAACTAACTCTATATGATAGGTGATATGCTCGAGAGAAACTGACCTTGGAACGGTCAAAATCAAAAGTTTCCCAGAGGATCAAGTTTCTTAACAAAAAGAAACATGGAGATTTTCAGTACCCGCCAAGCAAATCAATTCAAACCATCAAAGATGCCCAAGCAAAGTGACCATTATGAATAAAAAAACTCGGTTAGAATTTTGATTTTTCAAATTTAAAATTTTGGCTAACATTACGTCTTTGCCGACTAGCCAATGAGCTTGGCTAAGCCAAAAGTATTACATTCAGATAAGAATCAGGTTGGCGTACTAGAAATTCATCATGTAACCTTAAAGATTCAAGCAACAACCACCAACTATCCAAACAAGTTCTTAATCTGGCCAAAAAGATGTTTCAAGAACTCAAGAACGTCTAAATGGTCGTATCTTCAATTATTTCGGGAAAATCAACCGTCAAAAATGTTTTTAAAAAATTTTGGTACCAAAAAGAACATCTTGGAACACTAAGCAACTGTCCGGAATTCAAAACGAACGATCCCGAAACGACCACGGAAAATACAATATGACCGAGAATACGTCCCGACCGGCCGCCGAAGGCTCCAAGACCGGTGTGTGCCACCGTATGGCACGCAACCGGTCTCAAGCCTTCCGTGCCTCAACCACACTTGACCAAGGAGCTCCACGACTGGTCAGCGTTGCTCCCAGGATCGGTCTTTGCCGAGAAATTACACGCAGCCGATCACTGGAGCATCGTGCCTCGTCGGCCGTCTCCCGATCGGCTAGCGTGATTTATACGGGCTGGTTCATGCCAAATAATGGTCCTCGACCGGTCCTAGAGGTAAGTGGTTCCAATTTTTAATTTTTTGTGTCCAAAACCCAATTTTTACAAAAATAAATCAATTTCCCCTAAAATTCTAAACCAATTAGGAAGGGAAAAACAAGACTTTGGTTTTCATTTTAGTAGTTTTGGATCTAAAACTCTTAAAACTTCATCTTTTTCTCTTTAACAAGTTTTAGAACCCTAAACAAAAAAAATCTCAAAACCTTAAATTCTTTGTTCTTTTACTAAAGTTGAATTGATTTACAATGAAGAAATCTCATTCCTTTCATCATTCAAGCATCAAGGTATGTTCTTAAACTCTCTTTCTCTTAAAGTTACAAGTTTTAGGATTTTATAAATTTCTTAGATTTAGGATTTTCCTAGCTTGATTCTTAGAGATATCCTTTAGAAAAGCTTGTTGGGTTCATAGATTACACTTAGAACATGTTAAATAGCTTGTTTCCACTAGATTTTAAATTTTCAAAATTTTTAATTTTGGGAGCATAAAAATTCCGAAAATTAGTGTTTAAATTTGCTTGTTCTAAAGTCATTTCTTTATGTATAACTAGGATATGCTAGTTATTTTGCATCATTTGACCACAACATTGAAATTTTTTGTGATGATTTTTGGCTTAGTGGATTGAATCCGAAAATTTGAGTTCTTACTTTTTTGATGCTTTTGATTTGTGTCTCATATCACTTAGATGTTTCTTTGCTATTACAAATTGCTTAAGAACATATATTGATTCTCTTTGAAGTTTAGTCTCTTTGAGTTTTTGATTTTTTAGGATATTCAACAATGGACAATGAGAAGATTTTGAGGAAATCAACAAGGATAGCTATCCGAAATTAAAGAGCTCTAAAGATTCAAGAACCAAGCAATCCTTCAAAACTCAAAAAATCCAAGAAGTTGAAAACATCTACTAAATAGAATTCAAAGAAGGTAACAAAGAAGCATGGGAAGGATATAGCTAGTGAGAGTGAAGCTACTTTGAGTGATGACTCGAATGAGAATGGAGAAGAGACACAAGGAGAAGAGATGACATTTCAGTTTCTCAAATCATAAATGATGTGCCCAAGTCTCCACCACCAAAGAAGCAAGGAAAGTTAAGCGCTAAAGGACTTAAGCTCACGGTTGTGGCACCTTCGAAACCTAGAAGAAGAGATTTTGGACCAAAGATGGTCCAAGTTTCGATTATGGGGCAGCCCTTGCAACCATAAAGGTCCAAGCTCCATTGAAGATTCACCTCCCAACATTTAACGCTTTAGGATTGACAATAGATGTCACTTGGTTCTTGAAAGCTTTGAAGTTGAGAGCATTTGTAGAGATTTTTCTCCAATCTATGAGGAGCTTATGAAGGAGTTTCTTAGCACTATTGAGCTCTCATATCCTAAGGAAAACGAGCTAAGGCTCAAGCTTTGGACATGATGCAGCTGAGACATTAGACACGGTTCAGAGTGACTCCTTAGCCCATGCAGAATACACTCCCACACAGGATCCAGACACAGTTGTGAGTAGCCACTCTCCGGATGGTTCACATTCAACAGACTTTTGAGTCTTTACACGTGTCATTGTTCGAGTCATTTTCTTTTTCATTTCATTTTTCTTTTTATTTTTATTTGTATTTTATTGAGTCTGTTATTCCCTACTGTTGATTGCTTTTGCACCGAGACGGTGCAAGGTAAGTCCGAGAGGATTTATCCGTTACTAATGACTTTTTCTTTTTTCTTAGGTACTTTTTATTTTATCGAGCCATTTTTATGTTTTATTAAGTCAAAACATGTTGGAATCTATGATCTTATGTTGCTGAAAATTTTTTGTTTTGTGATAACTTTTGTGTTATTCCTATAATAGTTATTAACTGCATATTTTACTGAACAAAAACCTATAAGTGGATCGATCTACCAAGACGACCATGTCCCGTTAGGACTCAGATTTTCAAAGCTAATTCCACCCTTAAAATTAATTTGATTTCTCATCTTAAGGGCTTGGTATACGATGGATAGACTCCTCTTTCAATCCTGATACTAATTCCTAGTGAGTAATGTCTCTTATACTATTTTTTCATATAAAATGGATTTAAGGTTCGATAAAATGAGCAAAAGCGGCAAATGTCTTAAAATTTCGAACCCTATAGACTCATGGAGACTTATTCCACTTGTGATTTTTTTAGAAAAGAAAGAAAAGAAAAGAAAAAAATAGAGAAAAAGAGATTGATAGAAAAAATAAAATGATACCCTAGAAAAGTAGGGGAAAATCGATTCTCAAAGGGGTTTGATACGAAAAATAAAATGATACCTTAGAAAAGTAGGGAAAATCAACCCCTAAAGAATTAGAATAGAACGAGGATAGGACTTTAAAAAGGTTATTATGTGACTTGAAACTTGATTGAGTAAAGAGTCATTTGTTTTTAGATCGATATTCCCTCGATGAGACCGCACCTTAAAATTAATAGGAACCAGAGGAGATGCTGTTTTCTTTTGTAATTTTGGCTCGAATTGGGATGGTTTCTAAGCGAAAAGGTACACGGAAGCTCATCTCTGTATGTTGCTGCTGCTGTATGGAGATGACCGAGAGGATCCCGAGACAATGTTTCAGATAACAAAGATTTGTTTCCGCGTTTTCAATCTTCTTTTCCGTTCTTAGATTTTCTTTGCTTGAGAACAAGCAAGAAGCTAAGTCTGAGGGAGTTGATAACACTATTATTTTACCATTTTTAGTTGGATTTTTACTTATTTATTTTCATGTTTTAATTTTTTTCGACCTCTAGAGATAGTTTTCTCTTATTGGTGATTTTATGGACTGATCAGGTTAAATAATCAAAAAGGATGAATAAACATGCTAATTGGACCTCTTTCATATTACCAAGCAAGTTTCATTAACGGGTCATGAAGACGGAGGCTCAAACACTTGAGTGTTGCATTTTACCAACATGAACATATTCTCAGCATCAGAAAGATCGTCATGAACGAAGGTCTTTCCTTCATTAGATTAAGATGTACTTTGGTCAAACGTTGTCATTTTGAGTTAGCTTTCAGATGCAAGTGGTTTAAAGTCATTTTGAGTTGTGACCGAGGAGTTATAGACGTTTAAGCGAAGATACGTCTGTCTGTCTCGAAAATGAAGCAAGTGGAGCAAGATTTGAAGCTGTGATCGGGTGATGGAGTTGTCATCACCGGTCAAGTGCTCATTTTTGGTACACTCCTGTCATAGAGGCATTTCCGTGTCAGAGACAGATTTTTCCTCATAACTTTCGGTTCGCTTAACCATATTTGATTCCGCAAGAATCGACATATCCAAGGACGACCTAAGGAACCCTAGTATTATAAATAAGTTGTTTTTAGCCTTTAGAAAAAGAGAGCCACTAATTTTTACAAAGAGTTACAATCCATCAAAAGTTTGGGGAGACTCTTTTCTTTGTTTTCAAGTTTTGAAGTGTTCTTTGGAGAGATTCATTCCATACTTTGTCATAGAGAAAATTTTTTTACTCTTGATCTATTATACGATGTTTTTCTCATTGATTGCTTGTTTTTTTTTCGTACTCCATGTCTGAGTAGTTTATTAGTTAGGTTTGTAGGCTTCTCAAAGAGATCATGTTATCATGAGATGCTAGTATTTGATTAGAGATTCATATAGTCTTTGTCTTAGTTGATCTTTATGCATGATTATTCTATTTGCGCATCTAGTAGTCTCTCCATATGTAGATTTTCATTCCAAAAGCTTGTTAAATCACCTGAACTAAATCTTTGACAAGCTGAGTTTGAGGAGGCTTCGAAAGTAGATTGTCTTGGCTCAGTGAACTTATCGAAACCTGTGTCTATCTAGTGCATGCTAATTTATTTTAAGGTCATACGAAAGTCTAGGTCCTTTGATATTTAGCATAGAATCCCGAACCTCGAAAGTGGAGAGGATCTAAATTAGTGTTTTCGAATTCTATACGTTGCTTAATTCTAATCCCTAAACAAAACGATATTCTCTATGAGGCATGATTCTCTACGAATGTCCTATGTGCCTAACGCTTTTTCCCATTAATTTACATCCTTTTAATTATTTTAAGTTGTTGTCTTTTACTTTTAAACTCACCAAATAATCTTTTTATTTTCTGTTTTAGTTTAAATTAATCCTGAAATTTGTAGTGTAAGTTCTTAGTCCTCGTGGGATCGATAACCTGAAGTACTTCAACTACGCTGTTTATTTGCAGTGGTAGTGTCTTTCGGGTGAAACTTGACACACTATCAACGATTCGCCAAAAATCGAGGAAAGGATAAATCAAGGTCTAGAAAGTGAATGATCGCTTTGAATAACAATGATATGATAATGGAAGATGATGATAAACGATGGAAGAGAATGAGACCGAAGATGATGTAATATTATGGTTAAAATTTCTCAAATGTGCTAATGGCCATCACATAGCATTTACGATACAGAATTTCATTATGGTTTTGACACCAAGCCAATTTACACAACCATCTTATATATTATTTGCGAAGTGAATTTGTATAAGATTAAAAGTTAGTGTGGTTGATTACAAGTGTGTTCTTAATGAATCAACTTGATTAATGATATTATTAGCTTTAATGAGTTTATTAAAAAATAAAAGAAACTATTATTAAAATATATTTAATTTTAAAAATAAAGGTAAGAACAATTTTTTTAAAAAGGAATATTTTTCAAAAAAATTAGTATAAAAAAGGAAATAAAGTATCTTACAAATAAATAGGAAATGTTTGCTATTTCTAAAATAAAGTAATTTATTTTTAAAAAATCAATTGAATTATTATGAAAAAGAAACAATTTAAAAGAATGTAATAATAAAATTTAAAAATAAAAATAATTATTTGAACGTTAAAAAGTTATTTTTAAAAAAAATATGAAAAACTAAAAATACTTGTATAATTGTTTATAAAAATGAGTTTAGATACAATACTTATATGCAAAGCAATTTTAGCAAAAAAGTTTAAAATTTTCAAGATAATATTAAAAAAGTAAATTGATTAATTAAAAATTTAAATATGATTTTAATGAAATAAATAAGTTTGAAACATAATAAAATTTTATCCATGTACGAGATAATTTTAATAAACAAATACTAAGATAAGTAACTTTATTGTAATCTTTTTTTTTTAAAAAAAGTTGTAAATTTATAATATGATATTTTATATGTATATGTGGAGTAGATTTAGTAGAGTTTTAACAAAATACAAAGCTTGTAAAATCTAAAATATTAATGAACTAATTAAGCCCGCGTATGAACGAAGTTGTATTGCGTTTAGAAGCTTCTTCTATTTTCCAACCAATTCATTTAATCAAAATCTCCACGGTGATCCAATCTAGAGGCGAAGAGTTTACAAAGAAAATCTCCTTAGAGAGGGATCTAGTAGCACGCGCTAAACAGTCTGCTTTAGAGTTCAAAGAAAGAAAAATTAAAGATATTAAAATAGGAAACAAACTATGAAAGGTCCAAAGATCATTAATGAAATTTGAGAAAGTCGGTCGCTCTTCTTGTGATTTAATAAGGTGATAAGTTGTGCACAATATGTCTTAAACTCCTTACAATATATCTGTGGGAACCGAAATTCTCACGGTCAATGTTATGTGGTTCACGGACTCTCTGTAGTCAAAGATCGACAGATCAAGCAGTGAGTTAAAGAGTTAGTAAATATGAAATACGAAACTAAAAGGTAAACAAATTATGAAACGAAACGAGTTGATAACGAAAGTGGATTACTACGAAACAGATTGCGGAGCGATGTGGATTTAACGGTGACAAAGTAACAAGATTCGTAAAACAGGTTAACGTGAACGA
>OVAN01013793.1:0-12549 GCA_900406275.1 Anastatica hierochuntica
CCGTGGATTCGATATCCTAAGTACTATAACTTCTAGCCTTAATCTTGAGGCATAGAGGTTTGAGACTTAAATCAAACTTGACACAAATCTCTTATCACATGCCTTCCCATACACCAAATGAAACGGTGTAGTGCCTAGTGGTGTATTGTAAGCAGTTCTATACGCCCATATCGCATCATCTAGCTTCACAGACCAATCTTTTCGAGTCTTGCCTACAGTCTTTTCCAGGATTCTCTTGATTTTCCTGTTGCAAAACTCAACTTGTCCACTTGTTTGAGGATGATAAGGTGTGACTACCTTGTGTCTAACTCCATGCTTCTTCAGCTAATTCTCAACTTGTTGATAAAATGGGATCCTCCATCACTTATTACCACTCTTGGCACACCAAAGCGAGGAAAAATCACAGATTTGAACATCTTTAGGACCGTTTTGGCATCATTAGAGGGGCTGGCCAGCGCCTCAACCCACTTAGAGACATAGTCTACTGCAACCAAAACGTATTGATTTCCATAAGAAGATATGAAAGGTCCCATGAAGTCAATACTCCATACGTCAAAAACCTCTACTTTTAGGATGAAGTTTTGAGGCATCTCATTCCACTTACTGATGTTGCCTTTTCTCTGACAAGCATTACACTTAGAGATGTATTCATGGGCATCCTTAAAGAGTGTTGGCCATCCAAAACCTGCCTTCAACACTCTCGAAACAATTTTGAAAGTAGCAATGTGTCCTGCATACTCGAAACCATGGCAGTGATACATAATACCTTAAACCTCAGACTCTGGGATACAACTGCGAAAAATTCCATCAGCACATCTCTTGTAGAGCAAAGGATCATCCCAAAAGTAATGTGTGACATATCCGAGGAACTTATTTTTCACATAGGCTACGAAATTCGGTGGCTCCACATCTTCATTCAAAAAATTCGCAAAATCTGCAAACCAAGGAATTTCATCGTGAATCTGTCTAATGGCAAAACAATCAACATTATCCATGTATTCATCCTCCAGCAAGGCAACCATATAAACATTCTCCTCAAGGAGACTATCATCGAGTGGTGTATCAGCTTCCACTCGTAGTCGAGATAAATGGTCTGCAATACCATTCTCGATACCATGCTTATCACGAATCTCCAAATCAAATTCCTGCAGAAGCAAAATCCATCTCAATAGTCTCGCTTTAGCATCTTTCTTAGACATAAGGTACCTCAAAGCTGCATGATCAGTGTGAACAATGACTTTAGATCCCACTAGGTACTGTCTGAATTTCTCAAATGAATAAACCACAATTAGGAGCTCCTTCTCCGTAGTCGAATACTTGATCTGAGTTTCATCAAGTGTTCTGCTGGCATAGTAAATCACATGGAGCTTCTTGTCCTTTCTTTGACCCAACACTGCTCCTACCGCGTAGTCACTGGCGTCACACATCACCACGAAAGGCAAATCCCAATCCGGTGGCTGCACAATTGGAGCGCTCACTAGTGCTTCCTTAATTGTCTGAAAAGCTAACAAATAGTCAGTATCAAAATCAAATTTGACATCTTTACAGAGCAATTGATTCATGGGTCTAGCTATCTTGGAGAAATCCTTGATGAACCGTCTGTAGAATTATGCATGTCCGAGAAAGCTGCGGATATCCTTGATAGAAGTAGGAGGCTGCAAGCTTGTCATCACCTCCACCTTGGCCTTATCAACTTCGATCCCCCCTCAGAGATTTGATGGCCAAGCACAATCCCATCCTGCACCATAAAATGACATTTCTCCCAATTCAAAACCAAGTGTTTCTCTTCACATCGTTTTAAAACCCTGCAAAGGTTAGACAAGCAGTTAGAAAACGAAGAACCATAAACGAAAAAAGTCATCCATGAAGACTTCCATGATATCTTTGATCAAATCAGTGAAGATAAACATCATGCATCGCTGGAAAGTCGCAGGTGTATTGCAATAATCCAAATGGCATTCTCTGGTAAGCGTATGTCCCATATGGACATGTGAATGTAGTATTTTCCTGTTCCGCCGGATGGATGGGAATTTGAACGAAACCTGAATAGCCATCAAGAAAACAATAATAAGGATGATTAGCAAGTCTTTCCAGCATTTGATCAATAAAAGAAAGTGGAAAGTGATCCTTTCTCGTGGCCGAATTCAGCTTCCTGAAGTCAATGCACATTCTGTGTCCTATGATAGTTCTAGTGGGAATGAGCTCATTCTTCTCATTGGTGATGACGGTAATTCCACCTTTCTTTGGTACAACATGTACCGGACTCACCCATGTGCTGTCAGAAATAGGATAGATGACACCTGCACCCAAAAGTTTCAGAATCTCTTTCTTGACAACTTCCATCAGCTTAGGATTGAGTCNATATCATCCAAAGAATATCCCAACGCTTTTCTATACTTCCTTAACTTCGAGAGAAGCCAGGCAGTCTCAACATTGTTCAGATTAGCATTGACAATCACAAGATATATAGAGTTAGGACCTAAGAAAACATACCTTAGTCTTGCAGGTAGTGGTTTGAGCTCGACTTTTGGAGCTTTCAGCTTGCTCCAATCAGCACTTGAACTCGCCACCAATGATGTAGAAGTCGCAAGTGATGGCTCCTCAAGCTTGATAAATGTGACATGCTTCTCAACAGTAGGTGCTGAATCCAGCAATTCAACAATCTCAGAAGTACCTGCATCCAAAAACCCATATTCACTTTCAATTTGAGTTAAGGCTACTTGTAATGGATCCTCAGTGTAGAGCTCCTCAGCAGAGTCCTCGATCACATCAGAAAGTGTATTAACCCAAAATGTGTGCCCATCAATGGTAGGCTCCTTCATGGATTTCTCGATGTTGAACTTCATAGTCAACTTCCCAAGTAAGATATCTATCTAACCGTTCTGCACATTAATCATGGCTCTAGCAGTAGATAAGAACGATCTTCCAAGGATGATAGGATCCTTGAGTTCTTCTTCCAGCTCCAAGACAACAAAGTCTGTGAAAAAAATCCCTCTCCAACTCCTACGGGAATGTTATCAAGAATACTCACTGGTCTTCGAATAGACCAATCTGCAAGCACCAAAGACATTATTGTGGGTTTATAGTTAGTCAAATTCAGACACTACGATACCGAGAGTGGCATCGCACTAACTTCTGACCCCAAATCGCAGAGACATCGCTCAAAGGTAAGCGATTCGATCTTGCAAGGCAACACGAAAGGACCTGGATCCTCGCGTTTCTCTGGTACTATGTTGTGAAGAACTGCGCTACATTCTGCAGTAAGAACTGGAACACCGTGTTCTAGTGTCATGCAGTCTAAAAGAATCTCCTTCATGTACCTCTTAAGAGAAGGTACCATCTTGACTGGTTCTATGAAAGGCAATCGAACATGTAATTCACCAACTAGATTCTTCAGTTTCTCATACTCACGTTCCTAAATCTTTTGATGAGGTCTAGAAGGATANGTTCCTAAATCTTTTGATGAGGTCTAGAAGGATACGGAGGCTTGGGAACATAAGGTGAGGGTGGCACATACTGATCCTCAACCTCCTGCGCGTCCGTTTCATTACGAAAATTCGTCACCCTCACGTCAGGACATGGATCGATCAATCCAAGGACAGAGATCGATTGATCCTTGTCCCTCTGTCCAGGGGTTCCTTTCGACATAGATCGATCGATCCGAGGGGCATGGATTGATTGATCCTTGTCCCTCTGCCTTGGGCGTGTTTTTCAACTCTTTTCCACTTCTCAACATAATGGCACTACAATACTCCTTCGGATTCTTCTCCGGTTTGCCTGGAATGACACCCGGTGGAGCTCTGTTGCTCGCAGAAGTCTGAGCAACTTGTGTTTCCTGCAATTTCATATGAGTGCTCAATGTCTCAAACTTCCCATTGAGATCACTGTACATGTTATCCACCTTCTGATTCAAGTCCGCTGAGGACTATGTCTGATTCTCCAGGACTTGCTGCAACATTTTCTTCAGCTCACTATCTTGAGAAGACGCAGAAGACTGTCCTTGATTCTGATTCTGATACCCCGACTGATAGTTGTTCTTGAATCCTCCTGAACCAAACTGCTTCTGCTGATCGCCACTGTTTCCGAAGCCTCTATTCTGATTCTTATTTTGAAATCCGAAGTTGAAGAAACTCTAAGTCTTATTGTACGACTTGTTCTGAAACTGGTTCTGTTGGTTGAAACCTCTATTACCAAAGTTTCCTTGACCCCCAATGTAATTCACATATGCTTGTCCACCATCCAGCTCCTCAGAAATGAATTCCTAATACATATTTCCCATCTTTTGCTCTTGAAGAATAGGTGTATCGTTCTGCTCCCCAACAAATTTCACTCCCTGTTGATCTCTCCTCATTAGCTCATTAAGCTTTGACTGCAGATCATCAATTCTCTTCGCATCTGATGACACAACTCCTCTACCACGATCATAATCTGATCTTCGATTGGCCTGACTATTCACCATGTTATTCACAAATGTATGAGCTTCCTCCACCGTCTTGGTACTGAAATCACCATTGCTAGCAGTGTCCATAGCATTCTGATATTTCTCCTCAACCCCATTGTAGAAAATGTTGAGGAGATTCCAATCTGAGAACCCATGATGAGGACAATCATTGAGGTACTCTCTGAATCTTTCCCAAGCTGCATGAAAACTTTCAGTACCCAATTGGTGAAATCCTGCAATCTTGTTTCGCAGAGACATATACCTTGATTTTATGAAGAAATGCCTAAGGAAAGCAGCCTTGATCTTGTCCCATGTCCTCAGAGAATCAGACTCTAGGCTATTCTACCATCTAGTAGCTTTGTCATTCAGAGAGAAAGTGAACAACCTGCATTTCAGAGCTTCAGCAGGTACTCCGACGTGCTGGATAATATTGCAGATGATGTATTGGGTTATGTGATGGCAATCCATGATACTGATTCTGCTGCACCAAGTTAATGAGACCAATCTTGATCTCAAAGTCCCTTCTCTCAATGGGAGGAGGACGAATCCCAACACGATTCATATAGAAGGCCTCCAGAGTGTCATATTGTGCCAGAGTCATCCTCTGTTGAGGTTGATTTGCGCATTGTTTCCCCTCAGCTGCAACATTTTGCTGGCCAATTTACTGAGCACCAGCATTACCACCACCTCTAGCAGGTGGATTATCTCCTGGAAGGAGTCCGGGGAAGAGAGGATTTTGATGAACTTGAATGGGATCTCCCAAGTTGTCACCCATGATTTCAACAAACTCAAATGTAAGATCAAATAGTGGGCTCAAGCTAAAAAGATGTTTTGTAGATGATGCAAATAATCGAAATCAAGAAAGCAAAGAAAGCAGGCAGCAACGTTAAGGTTGTAAATCAATCAAAGAAGTGTTGGGCATCAGGTATTCTGAGGGAAACAATTCATTGCTGATTCAAATTATAGACTAGGGAACAAGTTTTAAACCGTCTTTAACTCAAACACTAATGTAGAACTAATCTACTTCCGTATTATTAGCTCCCTATGAATTAGAAATCTTGAGACTAACTTCCGTTGACACTCATTTACTAATCATGCATTCCTAACAGGTTTGATATGTTCACAATTCACTTAAGCATCAATTTCCATTGCTCATCTAGGATTCTTTCGGACATTTAAACAAAAACTTTCCAGGCGTTAAATTATCTAAGTTCATAAACTAAATGGCCAGTTCAATTTCATGCATTACGAAAAATCCTAGATGAAGATTCATTAGATTAAATCCCTAATCATGCAATTCTACATCAACAAATCATGAATCCCTATGTGGGAACCCTAAACCCAAGGATGAGACTACTCACTCATGATAATCGCATAAATGATACTCAGAGTTTTAACCAAAAATATATCACGGCAAGTGCACAACAATCACAATAGTATAGATGGGGTCGAATCCACAAAGACCAATTACGCTCAAAAATTCTCGATTTCAGATCAAGCTAGAAGACACAAAATTGTTGTTTGTTTTTCTAATTGCAAATTTAAATAAAATCAAATGTTAAAAACGATGTAAATTTAATGGATCAAAAGCATCAGTCATCAGGGAAATTCGCAAGAAATCAGATCACGAATGCATGAAATTTATCAGGAAATCAATTAAGAACCATTCTAGAACTCAAAACACAATTGTATAATTTTTCCACTTTCGTGGCTCCAATTACTATGTTTAACAACCTAAAAGACTAACTCTCGTTGAATTCAGGAGGTTAAACATGCATTAAGTTTAGATTTTGATTTGTTCACATAGTACCCTAACATCAACTCTCATTGGCTAAAGATACTTTGCTCAAATGGATTATTTTCAAGCAATCAAATCAACTCTCTTTGTATTCAATTAACCTAAGATCATGAACTAGGTGACCAGTCAAGTTCAAGCACTATGAACAATCCATGTGAAGAATCTATTGATAATTCCATAATTAAACAATCATAATCATTCAATCTCATCAATTCCTTTGAAATCTCTAAAACCTAACTATGAATCTACTCAGTCATGGTAATGGAAACAAAAGACATGATTGAATTGAAAGACATGAAATAGATTAAAATAATAATAAAGGGTTCATAAAAACTTCTACAAAGATTTTAGGTGAATAAATTCGTCTCCTAGAGCTTACAACATAAAGAAATCTCAAAGTCTGCGTGAAAAAATAAGTCTCAATCCCTAATTTTCGTCCTAGAGTTCTTTTTTAAGTTCTGGAAAAAGGAAGTTTTATAGGGAAACGGAAAAATCAGAATTCTCGTCAAACAATATGATCGATCGATCAGAATGAGTGATCGATCGATCGTTTCGTCACTGGCAATGTCTCCGTTTCCAGAGAAAAGTGATCGATCGATCATTTTGCCTACGTGTTGAACTTTGCGTTTTTCATCATTTAATCCATAAAATCCTGTAGAAACTTCAAATTCTTCCCCCAAACTTTTCCAAACACCTAAAACACCTGAAAATGCAAAGAAAAGACTTCGAAAAGCCTCAAAATGACTCTTAAAAAACGTTATAAATTAGTAAAAATCGAGATATATCAATTCCCTCAGACTTGAACCTTTGCTTGTCCTCAAGTAAAGGCTAACAAAATTCAAGTTGGTGAAAAGGTTTGAAAACGAGGGGACTCTAGAAACCTCAGCGGACTTTGCCTTACAAAAACATTTCACCTGACCAGATAAGTAAACAAAAGCATTAGACTTTCTCCCCTAATTCCCAAAGTGACTTCCCAAGCCTATTCATACTCTAAATTCCAAACCTGCAAACTCAACGTCCCATAAGTCAACTCTTTAACATTCATTAAGTATGGCGTGAGTTTCTCATCAGAAATCAATGTCAGGAAAGAGTTTGGTAAATGGAGGATGATTTAAAAGTTGGAGTTAAAGTGTTTTGGGTTCTCAGGATTGTGAAACAAATGCAAGACATTATGCAAAATCGCAGGAGAGACGAATCTATTGATAATCATAGTTCCTCTACTACCTAAGCATACTGATATAAACCCAAGCGACCAAAACAATCTATGAAATCAAATTCCTGGAAAACTGAAAAATACTGAGACAAACACATTTTCTGGCCCCAAATATGTTCTTTTTCATTTTTTTTCATTTTTTTTTTGCTTTTTTCGTTTTTTTGTCATATTTGTTTTTCATGCACATTTCGGGTAGGGCCAGTTCTTTATAATACAAATCTCAATATAACATTAAAAACTGCCAGGAAAAATGAATCAACCAACATCTTATGGTAACATCAAATATTTCTCATTTAAGCTCAAACATAACCCGAGAAAGACATAATTCAGATGTCTAACCACCTATCATTCCACTAATCAATATTAAGTAGCAGAGAATGCTATGTCAATCCTAATCTCTCCATTGTTTTTGCACATGTGTGCACATAGATGAAAGACATGAAAATGAATGGAGTCTGAAAGGAGGAAAGGTTAAAGTGTGGTACCAAACTAAAGGTAAGTCTGGCCATTCAGAAAGAAAGAATGGTAAAAGGTAGAACAATCCTGAATGTTAGTGGTTCAATCCCTGACAAAAACTCTAATGAGAAAAATTAAGTTCAGTAAAAAAAATTCATATAAAATAGAGTTAACATCAGATTAGATTGAATCTACAACATGAAATTTTCAGGTAGGGGGTTCAATCAAAGAGTTTTCTGGCTTGATTTTACTTACAACCTCTGCAACAAAATGGTCATTTAGAAATCATAAACGAAAACAAGGCGAATAATCCACAATCATCATTGATTTCTGTCATAATCCTCTATAGATTTTTGACTCAATAAAACCCAAAGAAAAAGACTCAAAAGTTAGTACATACCAAAAGAAAAAGAAAAGACATCAGTAACGAGCACCTTTCCCTAGACTTACTTCACACCGTCCCCGGTGTGAGCAACAATGAGAAGAGAATGCAAAAGAGAACATCAAAATGAAAAAGAAAATGAAAATAAAAAGAAAGATAAAAGATAGATTTTTTTTGGAACTTACCTGACAAAGTGATCGTTTGATCACTGTGAACGGTCGATCGATCACTTTGGTACTGGTCTGACAGATACAAATTGATAGATCGATTGGTCAATGCAATCGATCGATCGGTTGGCTCGATCTATACCTTTTTTTCCACGAAAACTAAAACCAAAAGTCAGTGGATTAGTCATAAAAATCAAAATTAAAACCACAAATAAAAATCAAAGAGTGTTAGTAATGTTACCAGTGGGTTGCCTTCCACTCAGCGCTCTTTTAAGGTTATTAGCTTGACTTTTGGAGTTGGGTATTAGTCCCGGTGAATATGGGAACTTGCTCCAAAATAAGTCCCTCCATCAAACATTTTGAGCTTTAGGACACTGCCCATGATTCCCTTAACAGCTTCCATGCCTTTCTCCTTCAAATCTGAGGTGAGAATAGCTCGAACTTTTTCAAAAGGCTTTGACGTTCCTTTACTTTGCACCTTATACTCAATCACACCACCAGAACAGCTCTGTGGTATCAACATCAAGTTAGAATCTCCATTGATCCTTTTGCACTTCAACTTTTCCTTAGCTTTTGTAACGGGCTTCTGTATTTTGATTCAAGAGTCTACTTCCAGGACTTCCTTGACCTTTCTCTTTGTGCTTAAATCTTCCTAAAAAACAGCTACAAGTACAAATTCATCAATCACACTAACACATGAGGAAAGATGTTTACCTTGTTCTGTGGGCACAACTCTGTAGTAGACATTCTCGTCAATGTTTGCAAACGATATCCTCTTCTTAGGCAAATCAACCATCGCACCCGCTGTGGCTAGAAAAGCTCTTCCAAGAATCAACGACCTATCAGAACCATTGCTCATCTCCACTACCTGAAAATCAGTAGGAACAAGACAATTACCCACTTTCACATTTAAATTATTAACGATACCTTGTGGAGATTTTGTGGAAGAGTCTGCAAACTCTAGGGTCAGCTTTGTAGGCTCTGTAACAAGACCCAATCTCTCAGCAATGGCCTTGGACATCAAACTAACTGTAGACCCATTATCACATAGAGAATCAGTGAACTCAACCCCTAAAATAGAATATGGTACTTCAAACTTCCCACGGTCATCTATCTTGGACAAAATCTTCATCGGTGAAGATGAATTTTTAGTCTTGATGAACAATGCCTCGATCTCCTCCATAGCCTCTCTTGTGTTTTTGAAGAACATATTCAGATGGTAGTGTTCCCAAGCATCTTCAAATGACGTGTTAGGAGGGATCCTTCTCACTCTTTTAAGAAATACGGCCAGAGTTTTCTCACTGATAAGTTCCCTTAGATGTTGTGGCACTATGGGGTATGACACTTTAAGAGTGTATTTGCGCTCAGGAATCACAAAAGATGGCAAATTCTTTTTGAGATGTCATCAACTTTTGCAGCATCATCCTCACCAGCTTCTCTGTCATTCTCAGATTTGACAGCATTGCATTGTGCTCTGGGGTTCACTTCTGCTTCAGCAGTCTAAGCCAATTGGATGTCCATCTTCTTCACATGCGCAAAGAGAGAGGTTCGAACTTGTTATTAAGTTCATTGTACATGCCATCTACTTTCGCATTGCTGACCTTTTGTCCCTCTAAAAGCAGCTGCATCATTGGTTCGAGATTATTATCCTGTGAGACTGGCTCTTGTTGAAAATTCTGGAATCTAGAGAAATTCTCAGATGTCTGACCCTTGCCCTGAAAACCTGGAGAAAAATTGTTGTGACACGGATTTTGCACGCTATGAAAATTCTGAAAACTTGAACCCGAACTTTGCATGAACTGTTTTCCTGTAGATTCCTGCTGAAGAAAACCTGCGCCCGAATTTTGCACGGACGATTTTTCTGAAAAATTATTAGCGCCCAAATTTTGCACGAATTGTTTTCATGCAGATCCTTGCTGAAAACCACTGCTACCCGGATTTTTCCCGAAGCTTTTCCCAAAAACATTCCCAGAGCCTGAGTTTTGCACGAAGGTTTTTCCCTAGAATGTTGGAGGAGGGTAGTTGCAGTCTTGAAGATTGTCCACACCAATGTTGCTTCTGGAGTTGAAGCCGGGGTGATTTCTGTAGTTCTGATTGAATCCTTTGTTGATCTGATACCCCATGTAATTCACCTCTTCAGCATTCTCAGAATCTCCTATAGCACAAATATCTGCATTAATATCTGTGACATCCTCGCAAAAACTCACACGCCTCTGCGGGTTCTGATGGCTGTTCAGAAGCTGAGTCACCATCGACTTTAACTCAGATATTTGAGCACTTTCAGAAGTTGCCCCTTTAGACCCTCTAGCATATTCAGGATAGTGGTTGTTGTTCTGGTTGCTAGGTTTTTGATCAACTGATACGCATCATCCACGACCTTGGTCATGAAGTCACCATTGCTGGCAGTGTCTAGAGAGAGCTGATACCTCTCGTCTATAACCTTATAAAATGTGTTCATCAGACACTCCCTTGAGAAACCATGGTGAGGGCAATCTCTGATGTACTCTTTAGACCGTTTCCAAGCCTGAAAGAATGACTCAGTGGCCCCTTGCTGAAACCCTGACACCTTGTTCCTTAGCATATTCGATCTAGACTTGGTGTAGAAGTGACCAAGAAAAACTCCTTTGACTTCGTCCCATGAGGTCAGAGATTCAGGCTGAAGTGATTTGTACCATCTTTAGGCTTTATCAGCCAAAGAGAAGATGAACAACTTGCACTTCAAGTAGTCTGGTGGAACACCGTTGGAGCGAGTGGTGCTGGCGATCTCTTTGATCATCTTTAGATGCTCCATTGGATGTTCTTGAGCATGGCCATGAAATTGGTTATGCTTCACCAGCTAGATCACATGAGCTTTGGTCTCGTAATCTTGCCTCTCAATAGGCGCTAGTCTGATTGGACTTCGGTTTACAAAGAAAGCCTATGGTAAATCGAAGTCCCTAATGGTTGGTCTCCTGGCCTGAGGTTGTGGGTTTCGAAGAACCAAACCTTGCTGCTCCAGATGAGCAGGATACTGAGCAAATTGTTCTTCCCCAATAACTTGTTGATCACGTTGGAGATTTTGGTTGTCCATCTCAGCTTGTTTCTTAGCTTTTCTGTTGGTACGTTCGATTCTAGCTAGTTCCTGGTTGTCGTAGGCGATTAAAGACTTAGAACTTTGTCCTTTTCTTGTCATGCACCTGAAACACCAAAGGGAAGAAGAAAAAACGCGTAAGTACTAAAAAAGAAAAATTCTAGATAAATCCTAGATAAATAATCAAAAAGGTTATTTGGTCCCCGCCAACGGCGCCAAAAACTTGACACTCAGAGTTTTAACCCAAAATATATCACTGCAAGTGCACAGAAAACGCAATAGTATAGATGGGATCGAATCCACAGATACCAATTACGCAATAAAATTCTCGATTTCAGATCAAGCTAGAAGACACAAAATTATTGTTTGTTTTACTAATTGCAAATGTAAATAAAAGCAAATGTTAAAAAACGATGTAAATTCAATGGATTGAAAGCGTCATTCATCAGGGAAATTCGCAAGAAATCAGATCATGAATGCAGGAGATTTATCAGGGAATCAATTAAGAACCATTCTAGAACTCAGAACACAATTGTATAATTTTTCCACTCTCGCGGCTCCAATTACTATGTTTAACAACCTAAAAGAGTACCTCTCGTTGAATTCAGGAGGTTAAACATGCATTAAGTTTAGATTTTGATTTGTTCACAAAGTACCCTAACATCAACTCTCATTGGCTAAGGATACTTTGCTCACAGGGATTATTTTCAAGCAATCAAATCAACTCTCGTTGTATTCAATTAACCTAAGATCATGAACTAGGTGATGAGTCAAGTTCAAGCACTAAGAACAATCCATGTGAAGAATCTATTGATAATTCCATAATTAAACGATCATAATCATTCAATCTCATCAATTCCTTTGAAATCCCTAAAACCTAACTATGAAACTACTCAAACATGGTAATGGAAACAAAAGACATGATTGAATTGAAAGACATGAAATAGATTAAAATAAAAATAAAGGGTTCGGAAAAACTTCTCGAAAGGTTCTAGGTGAAGAGATTCGTCTCCCAGAGCTTA
>OVAN01013794.1:0-12549 GCA_900406275.1 Anastatica hierochuntica
CATTGCTAATTATATCCAATATAACTCTTGGTTGTGGACGACATCTTATGTTTAATCCAATCCTATGTCTCTAAGCCCAAAACCGTTTTGATTGCCTAGTCAAGTGGACCAATCTCTTTTCATATGGTAATCATTACCATCTGCCTCACTCATGTAATTGCGGACACCCTGCTTGGCAGGCCCATCACACAACGAAACAAGCCTTGACAGTTGACAGATTGGGGAGACATAAAAACTTGATATTATTTGAGGAACTTAATTTTAATCCAATTTCTATTTTAAATTTTATATATAATATAAATTATTTAAAATTTAATTAATACATATCTAATAAATATATTTAATTGGATTATCAAAAATTAAATTAATTTTAATCAAATTAAAATAAATAGTTATTTAAATAAATAATCTTAAATAACTCTATTATCCTAATCAAATTAGGACTAGAATTAAAAGATTAAAATTATATATATATATATATATTTTAATATCCACTGAAAGTCTCGATAATGACAAACACTTTGTCAAAAAAAAACTTTTTTTTATTAAATAAAATCCAAATTTATATCAAATATAAATCAACAAAAAAAAAATAACTCATGCATATCTAATATGCATACTCAAATGGATTATAAATAACTAAACTAATTTCAATCAAATTTCATATTTAAAATTTATATCTAATATAAATTAATAAATATAACTCATGCATATCTAATATACACGTTCAATTGAATTGTAAATAATTAAAACAATTTTAGTCCAACTAAAATTATCAATTATTTATGTATAATTAACCTTATTAAAATTCTTAAGAATTAATCAAATTAAATCTCAAATAAAAGATTAAATAATTAAATCAACTTAATAACTTTGCAGAAAGAGAAAAAAAATTAATATTGTTCACGAAAGTTAATGCAAAGAAAGTCAACCAATTGGTTTAACCATTAAACCAAATTAAATGGTATAACAAAAACGGAAGGTATGAACTGTATGTAAACAAAGCATCGAACCTTTTTTTCAAAAATTAAATTATAGATCACATATATCAATATATACATCCTTGATTCAAAATCAAAATTATACACGTATGTTCTGATACCACTGTTGGAATTCGTAACGATTTATAAACGTTTTATAAATATACTTACGAATTATTTCCCAAGAACCGTGCAAATTATTGACTTTGAATCTAATCTACGGGGTATCGAATATACCTGGAAAATATGCAACGAAAGTCTGATCTGAATTCGGATCGAGGTTTTGAGCACTCCAAATGTCGTGCCTCTACTGGTATCCACACATACACAAATTGGATCAGATCGCAGTGCTAGCGCCGTTGAGATCAAATCTCAAATTTGACAAACAATTTGTCTTTTTAGAGTTTTTCTTTGCGTTCGTAATCTCTCGTTAATTATTCTTTCGCAAAGAATAATTATCTCAAGATCTCTCCTCCCTCTAATCTCACGTACACAAAAGCATAAAACCCTAATTAATAAAGATTTACACATGGGTCTCTTACCCATTACGTAAGTGTTGTTGGACCAAACAACAATTTACTCAAGCCCATGTCATGAAAGGTTAGCTCATTCCAAATCTAATTTGGATAGCTAATATACGGACACATACATATCTTTTATATGTATAACTATAATTAATTCTATTCATCGTATAAATAGAAAATTATCAAAAACCCAAAAAAATATTATGATCCAATTTGCTTAAGTGTGTGACCCTGTAGGACCATACAATAATAGTAATGGACTTTCCATAGATCATGAGCGGTCTCTAGCAAAACATCATAACCCATAATATTATACGATGTGTCAAACCTCAACACTACAACTTTATTTATAGTAAAGTACAAATGATTTCAGAACATTCCCAACATCATGTACAACGAGTATATTTTAAATGGCAAACCCTGATGATACATGGTTAAAGTGTAATGTGGGATCATCTTGGTGCAAAAAGAAGATGATGGAAGGTGCATCTTGGGTGTTGAAGAATGCTAGTGGAGAGGTTTTAATGCACAACTGAAGATCCTTCACTAATGTTCAAATTAGGTTAGATGCAACAATGTGTTGTGGGCTATGGAAAGCATTTGAAGTCTAAGAAAGGATGATTTTTTTTTTAAGAGCAAGACTTGGTGAAAGTCATCAACGACCAACGACCATGGCCAGCTTATAACCCTCAGGTTTTTGAAATATCAATAGCAACAAATAATTTCTTGTCTAGGAGATTTGTATCTGAGCACAAAAAAGATAATACGGGTGCAAGAATGATAGCAACAAGTGTTACTCGTGGTGATCGACGCCACTCTTTCGTAGCTTTGGGTTTTGCAAATTAACTGCAGACTTTTTTTTGATTCGGAGAAAAGAAGGAGTTGATATTTCTCTGATAAAGGTTAAAATGCAAATAAATAGTTTTATTTTTTGGTTAATTAAGACGATTGGGGCCTCATAGGTTTTTAAACTATTGAGTCCTCTCTTTTATTTTTTAGCCTATTAATGAATTCCAGATGGATAAAAAAGATCAAAATAATTGTGAACATTCAATTATTAGATTTTGAAATTACTGTGTATGCAGAAGAAACATTGAAAATTACACATATAGTCCATCTCACATCAGCTATTAGGAGTGAAAACTTTTAACTTGAACTATTAAACACTAGCAAAGAAAGATATTCTACGAAAATATTAAAACTCACTGTAAATAATATGTCCCTAATTAAATTTTAAAAATTCTTAATATGAGGAACAATTCAAGCTCCATTGTTTCACTTTCATGAAATCGTAAACAAAAA
This sequence comes from Anastatica hierochuntica, assembly GCA_900406275.1. Taxonomy (NCBI): domain Eukaryota; kingdom Viridiplantae; phylum Streptophyta; class Magnoliopsida; order Brassicales; family Brassicaceae; genus Anastatica; species Anastatica hierochuntica. The sequence goes on from OVAN01013794.1 coordinate 2,807, forward strand.
CGCACTGTACGACGGCCGGTGGTCTCCTTTGTAGGTGTTCTCTCCCTTCTTCTCTTCCTCCCTCTTCTACTCTCTTCTTCTTCCTTCGACTTGATCGATATACAGTTTGTTATGGTGATGGAGATCACCGATGTAGTGCGTTGGTAGTTCCTCATTGTCGCGCCGGTGGAGCTCGATTGTTAGAGCAAATGTGAGGTAGCTTGCGAAGAGGTTGAAACAAGAAGGGTTTCCTAACTTTAGAGGCATATTTGGTTCAATCTGAGCCAAATACGGAGGAAATCGACGGTGGTCCAAATTTGTATCTCCACTTAAGCCTTGACTCCAGTGTTCTTGGTTAGGTGGAGCTGATAGGGGGCCAGATCTGAAGGTTACATGCCATCTCTAATCTCTACTTCTCTTGTGTCTGGTTATCTTCAATCTTTTTTCTCTGTGGTTACTTAACGGTTGTGGGGTTGGGTTGGTCTTCCGATGAAGCTCTTCTTCGATGGCCCTTTCTCATGGTGTAGTGTTGGTGGCAGTTAAGGCTTTGCTAAGATGGATAGAATTCAAGATGAGGTATGCTACAATTGTTGGCGTTGGCGTTGGCTTGCTGGCGGAGATGTGGCTATTTAACCCTTCTTGGCGATGAAGAGTCAGTTGCTGGTTCTCGGCAGAGGGTAGGTATGTGTGGATAGAGGACACGAGATTTGTCTACCAGAGTCATCTATCTATGGTGGCGCCATCTATGAGTTTTATATGGCATTCTAGGAGTTGTGGGACTCGCCTTCACTGAAGCAGGTTCTGGAGTGCGGTACCTCGTGGGACGCTTCCATTCAAAATAAGAGCAACAGTGGATGACCTAGATTGAGGCTATTGTTGAGTGATGATGCTAGATGGCTATGAGTGAAGGAGTAGTAATCAACAGTTTGGTTTTTTCACTCATCGTGGATTCACATAAGCATGTATTAGTTGGTGGCAAGATGGTTGTGGAGCTTAAATTTCGAAACAAAATTTTTAGGCTCAGTTCGCCGTAAGATGCATTCGTATTTTTGTAACCGGTTTCTTTTCCCGTCGGCTTCACACTGGGTGAACGCTATTTTGTTTTAGTTTTATACATTTTGCCAGAAAGTGCGGGATTGAGGCTAATCTTTTGGAGATGAGCTACGAACACAGCCCATTCTCTCTGGTCCAAGACTCATACTATGTTTCACTAGTACGGAACGAAAATCTTACACCTGTATAATTCTATTGTTTTAACTTTGACTAAGGTCTTAATGAGTTTATCTTGGTTTACAGGTTCATGTTTGGACCAACCCATATTAATATCTAAGGAGAAAGAAGAAAATTAGAGCAGGGCCAATTTCACGTTGAGACCCCATAAGAGTTGTTTGTTTTTTTGTTAAAATGTCATTATAAGAAGATAAAAACTTAACACATGAAGTGTGGATGATTAATCTTCTTATTCATTCTAAGTTTTTTGGTGATTTTGAATATGCAATAGAGAGAGAGATCATTGCAAGCCCAAAAAACTTTGTAATCCTTGTTTGACTAGTGGAGGAGAACTCGTTAATTGCCCTTTGGTGGAGGGGAACAGATAGCTCGAGTTTTTACTCGAATAAACTACTACAAGCGTATAGTAAAGTACGATGTAGTTTTTTGGGATCGAATCTGCAAGCACCAATTATCACACATAGAGAAATATGATCAACTACATGCTAAGGCTAAAAAGGAGAAATGGTGATAGAACTAAGAATGAAAGCAAGAAAACGAATAAGCAAAGTAAGTAGAGAAACGAATTCGACGGGGGTAAATCAATCAAGAAAAGCATTGGGCATAGGGTATTCTCAGAAAATTCAAGTCATTATCAATGTCAGGTTAATTAACATGGAAACATGATTAAGAACCGTCTAGAACTCAAATCGCTAAGCTAGAATCGACCTACTTTTGTAGCGCTAATTCTCTATGTTATAAAATCCTCGAGACTAACTTGCGATGAATTTCAGATAATAAACATGCATTAGATTCAAGTTTGATAAGTTTACAAAGCGCAATAACATCGACTTCCGTTGGCTAAGGACACTTTGCTCGTTTAACACAGATTCGAGCATTCAATTTTCGGTGAACTTAAAATCCTAAGATCAAACTAGATCGCGAATCTAATTTCAACATTAAGAATAGTATTAAACGAAGAACCAATATATGATTTCTCGATCTAAACAATATAACAATGAAAAATCATGAAAACCCCTTGTGAGAACCCTAAACCAAACTAGAGAACTACTCACACATATTCAAAGAATAATCACAAGAGAACTCAATAGAAAACATCATGTAATTGAATATAATATGTAAAGTGGGTTTAGACATCTTATCCAAATCGAAATACGGATGAGAAAATTTCTCCTCCCTTAGATTAAAAAACTCAAAAATCCCCTTTAGAATTTAGAAAATTGCATAATCCAACCTAAAACACGAGTTTGGGTGTTATAAAATTATCAATGTCGGGCAGGATCAATTCTAATGGGTCTCGATCATGTTTTTGGTAATTTGGTCGCATTGTGCCCTAGATCGGTCGATCCATAAAGTGTGGATCAATCGTTCTTTCCATTCGAGAAAAATTCTACTTCGCGTTTTATGCGCGTTCTTCTTCTAATCGCCAGCTTGATAGGTGTTCACAAAAAGACCATAACTTTTTATCGCACTGTTAGATTTTCTTCAAACCACCTTCAGATTAAATTGAACTCACTTTTCTATCTTTTCTCATAATTTTAGCTCGATCCGACGGTGGGAATTCTGTCAAATAAGGCCAAATTGTTGATACTTCAGTATGACCCTACATTCCAAATATCCATTTTTGACCCAAATTGCTCTATTTCTCTCTAAAGCAACCTAAAACCTATAAAACACTAAAGAGAACCAAAAGACTCCAAAAATACTTTTTTACATAATAAAACACCATATTTTATAACTCAAAACCATAATAAAAATCGATAAAAACATGACTCATCAAGAACTCGTTAATTGCTTGTGTTTTTTTCTATTTTTTGAAATAAGTTCTTCGTCTTTAATCCTTAGAATCGTATTTTCATCTCCAAGTTTTTTCACACGTGGTATCAAAGCCTTTTGGTTCGAAGGTGCATAATGATAGCTAAGAAGTGATCGCATATGGTGATTGGATTGGAAGAGAATAAATCATAGTTCTTGCAAAAGAAGAAAGTAACATATCTGTTAGTGCAACTTCGATTCAAGGGTACATCATCATAAAAATCGTTGGGCACATGGGATTGTTTCTCTATCAAGAGTCAATCAAAAAAGAATTGGAGAGTATATATCTTATTTGTGAAACCGAAAGTCTACAACACCATTGATTTTTTGAATCAGAATTTTGAAAATTTTGAGATCGACGAGTGTGGAATCATTGATTTCAAAAGTGGATAACAAAATTTGTCGATCTCCAGTTCAGGGTTTCAAATAAGGATCTAGCTTTACATATTCTATCAATTTTATCACTAGCATATAAACCATTTGTACACACATTGAAATATGGTTCAGGGAAAGACACACTCCCAGTTAGTGAATTTGTGACCTCATTTTATGCTAAAGAGGTGATCTAAGAGAAAAAGGGATATATCCAAAATCAAAAGCAAACTCAGAAGGATTGCTTGTAAAATAAATAGGCAGAGAAGAGGAACAATCAAACTTGGAATAATAAGATAAAGAGCAAAGGAAGATCAAAGTATATATCAAAGTATGATGACAATAGTAAGGCTTGTATCATATATAACAAGGATGGTCATTGGAAGCGTGATTTTCCAGAAAGGCAAGATAATAAGCATAATTTTCTTGTGAAAAGAGATCCAATGATATTGGCAGCTAATATCCTACGAACGTCAAATGAGTGAGTACTTGAATCTGGATGCACTTTTCACATCACACCAGACAGAAGCAGTATATATGATCTATAAGAGTTTGAAGGTGAGAAGATTCTACTGGAACAACACTACCAATGAAGTGAAAGAGATGGGAAAGATCAAGATAGTAAATCCAGATGATTCAATTGTTATCTTAATAAATGTAAGATACATGTCAAACATGGGAAGAAATCTTACATCTTATGGTTAACTAGAGAAGAATGAGTGTAAATATGAAGGGAGTGGTTTCACAGTCGCATTTTACATGAGTGGTCAACAGGTCATCTCTGGGAAGTACCAAGATGGGTTATATAATCTTGAAGGAAAGGTTGTAAGAGTTGATACATTTGTAGCTAGACTTGATGTAGATATGACAAGAAGCTGGCAATCAAGAGCGGAACACATGAGTCTCAAATGAATGAATCTATTTCTCAAAGAAGGACAATTAGACAGTAAACAAGTTCACAATCTGAAGTTCGGTAGGATCGTGTGTTGGGAAAGTCTCAGAAACATAGTTTCAAGAAAGGAAATATACATCAACAAAGTCATGATAAAACCTTGTGTGAATGAAAATACTTTATTAATTGACTTTAGAAGAAAAGTATCTATATATTTAATCATAACCAAGGATGAGATTTCCAATATTTTTCAAAATGGTAACTTTAGTTGGAACTCAGATATGGAAATAAATCAAGTGACTTAGGACGAACAGTGGTTTGTAGTATTGTAACAACAAGATTGATAACCTCTGTAAAGCATCATGAATCAGAAGACATAATAAATGCTCCTAAAAACTCCAACAAAATGTGGTGGTTGAAAGAATGAACAAAACTATAATGAATAAAGTTGTATGCTTGCTATAACATGTTTTAGTAAAAAAATTTGGGCATAAACAGCATCTAAAATTGTGTACCTAATCAACATACCACCTACTTCAGCTTTAGAATTTCATATTCCTGAAGAATTGTGGAGAGGCTTAAGAATTGATGTCACGCACCTCAGATGAGAAGGTTTAGTAGTCTATGATCATACGGTTTAAGATAAAGTAATTTCTAGAGCAGTTAAGTGATACTTTACGAGATACGCTGAAGGGGTAAAGGCGTATAGGGTCTGGGTTCCAAAAAATGGTAAGTGTACAATGAAAAATATGTGGTCTTGTGTTTAACGATAATTTCATAGGGAAATTATAGCTAATAAGAAGAAGAAGCATGTGACCTTCGATCAGAATCTAATACAAGATCCAAGCTCATGAGAGTCTTCATGTCAAGGCGGAGTTACATCGCAATGGATGTTCCTCAAACAGATTCATAAGTTGGAAGTTCAGGAGATAAGAGTGATGTTGAGAGTACACACAAGACCTAACTGATTATGTGTTTGGTAAGGAAAAAATCAAAAGAGAGCATAGACCTCCATCAAGATATGATGATTCATATTTTGTAGCTTATGCATTAGCTTTTACGGAGAGTTTGGATCTTGAAAAACTAAGATTTCATTTGAAGCTAAGAGGAGTAAGAACTGGGATAAATTGCATAATGTTATGAAAGAAGATATGGTATCATTAAGGAAAAATGAGAACTTTGATAAAGTTCCTTGACCAGAAAGACATATGGTTGTTGGATGTACGTGGTTTTTCACTTGAATGAAGGGATTCATGGTGTACCAGATCTAAGGCTCAAGGCACGACTCTTGCTACGGGGTTTACACATATAGAAGGTGTTGACTACAATGAAAACTTTTCGCTAGTTGTGAGAATTTTTCCATCAGGGTTATGTTATCAGTGGTAGCCAATTATGATACATAACTAGAGTAATTAAATGTTAAAAGCCTTCTTACATGGTACTTTAGAAGAGGTGATCTCTATGGATTGACCATAAGAGTTCATAGATCCTAAGAGAAAGAATGATGAGTGGTTTCTCAAGAAGTCTCTCTCTATGTCCTGAAGAAGTCACCTCATCAGTGGAATAAGAAGTTTGACAAGTTCATGAAGAATAAAGGGCTCGGAAGAAGCTTCTCGGATTTATTCGTAGACACCAAAGCTAATTACATACAAAGACATGATCTACCTAGTGCTTTACGTAGATGACATGTTAATCATCTCCAAGAACATAGAAAAGATCAAGGAGTTGGAAAGCAGTCTCAAAAAGCAGTTTGAAATGAAGGATATGGGGCGAGCAACAAGAATTCTTGGGATGGATATCACTATAGATAGGCAAAAAGGTTATGTGGAAATGCATGAGGAAAAAGTCCTAACAACCTTCAATATGCATGAGTTTAGAACTATTTTCACTCCTTTGAATTTATATTTTAAATTGAGAAGTCTAACTACAGAGGAGACAGTGTTAGAGGCTAAGTTAATAGAAGATATGCCTTATACTAGTGCAGTAGGTAGCCTGATGTACGCTATGATAGGCACAAGACCTAATCAAGCATTTACCATATGTCGGTTAGTAGATTCATGGTAAAACCAGGAAAGAGTCAGTAGCAAGCAGTGAAATGGGTTCTCATATATTAAGAGGAGCTATAAGCATTGTTTGACGTTTGTTAAGAATGATAAATTTTTTGAGGTACAAGTGTTCAATGACTGAAATTACGCAGGACACATAGGAAAGTGCATGACTATTGTGGGTTATGTTTTCAAGATTGAAAGAAATTGAGAGAGTTGGAGATCGAGTTTACAACATTTTATAGCATTATTTACCATTGAGGCAGAGTATATGACCTTATTAGAAGCTACGAAGGAGGGCTTATGGCTAAAGGGGATGGACACTGAGTTGGGTTTTGATCAAGAATTCTTTAATTTTCATTGTGATTCTCAAAGTGTGATTTTCCTTACTAAGAACAATGTTCATCACGAAAAAACTAAAAATGTAGAAACTAAAGCTCATTTCATAAGAAAAGTGGTGAGTGAAGGCGAGGTAAAGATATTTAAGGTTCATACTACGAATACTATAGTAGATATCTAAGTGTTTACTAGGAGCAAGCTTTAAGAAGTGTTTGGTGCTTCTCAACGTGAATTCGTAGTTGTTTCCAAGTGGAGCTACAAGTGTTCAGGGTCGATTGGAGCATCTTGCATGGAAGGAGATACCAGTTATTATCGAAAGAAATCGACATGTTCTAAGGTTGTAAATTTTGGACTGAGAGGGAAAGAAATTGTTGGTTAAGACAGAAAGTTTGAATCTTCATAAGAGAACTCAAAGTTAGAACCAGGTTGAATCAGAACATGAGAATAAGAGAAAGAAGTTTCTTGTGAGAATGTTGACATTTCTTAATGATACAAGAAGATTAGAGCTACTTGAATTCAGAATCACACTAGGATTATCAACACTGGGATTATCTCGAATGTAGTATGAACCAGATGATGGATTATTTTCATATGGAGATCTCCACTTATAGAGGAGAATCAAAGAAGGAGAGTTTCAGAATTTATGGCTTTTAGGGCAAAACTGAGACAAAAGTGGAGATTGTAAGTCTATTTTTCTAACTTCTACTAAGGCATTAATGAGTTATTCTTAGTTTACAAGGGCTTGAATGGGCCATATTAGTCATTGAGGGGGAAAATGAAGATTGGAGCTAGGCCGGTTTCTCATTGAGGCTCAATAAGAGTTGTTGATTTTTGTTGTGATATTGTTATAAGGAACTAAAAGCTCAACATATGAAGTTTGGTGATTCATCTTCTTCTTCATTTTAAGTTTTCTTGGTGATATTGATTTGAAACTGAAACAAAAAAGAGAGAAAAACCATTGTAAACCCTAAAAACTTTGTAATCCTTTATTGATTTATGGATTTTGTGATCAAGGAAGATCACACGTAAATTATTCTTTGGCGGAGTTGAACTCGTTAATTGCTCGGCGTCTTTTTCTATTTCTTGCAACAAGTTCTTCGTCTTCGATCCATAGAACCGTAGTTGAATCTTCTTGTAATTCATGTACTTTCTACCAAAAACTAAAATATATATCAACTTAACATTTTTACCTAGAAAGAAAAAGGAAAAATTAAATTGAAAGTGTATTAAATTTCATGAGCTTCCAACTTAAAACCAATTGGCAATGAGAAGATTGACAATGTTACTTATATATTATTTAATATCTCTTTAAACTTCCGATGTGGGATCTTTCTGCACACCCTCCCTTGAGATGTTGATTCTTTTAGCCATTAATCTCGACGAATTCATCATGTCCCCTTCTGAAAATGCTCTTTTTTAGCTCTTTCGGAGCAATTGAGTCATCTTTGGGCCATCAATTAGTGATGCGATCGGGTCACATTTCAGGTCGGATTAGTGGGGTAGAGTGTGGACCTGCTTTGATACCATGTACTTCCAACACACACAAAATGGACAATGAGTGGATTGACGCATGTTACGTATATATTACTTAATGTCCTCTTAAACTTCTAATGTTCAATATTTGTCCAGAAAATGGCCATCTTCGAGTATTTGTTGTGTAGGGAACATAACAGGATAGAAATCGATGGTCCCACAGATTTATGATATTAAGACTAATAATTTTTAATTTTTGGAGAAAGATCTCACATCATAAGCTTAATAAAACATTAAGTAATATATAAGAAAATATGGACCAATCAAATATTTTTAAATGGTTTTGAGTTGGAAAACCATAAAAATTAACGTATATAGGTTTGTAAACATTGTCAAAATGTCAACTCAATGATCTCAGACTTTACAGAAGAATATATTTTGTTTTTAAAACTCTTTTGCACCACAATATCAAACTGTTTTTTTAATGACACAATATCAAACTGTTCTTTGTGATATTATGTTTTTAAATTATGTTATATATGATACTAGTATTTTTGTTAGTATTGCTATAACCTTCTGTGGGCATCTATGGTTGTTCAATTTAACAGTAAACTAGAGTTTTGACCCGCGCAATCGCGCGGATTTTGTAAATAATTTTATATATTATTAATTATGTTTAGATTTTTTGAGTAATGAGTTTATAATTTTTGGTTATTTCAAGTTTCAGATTCGGTTTCAGGTTCAAAAGTTTTAGAATTTTCAGTTATATCAAATTCTGTGTTCAGTTTAGATTGGAGATTTTCGAACTTTCAGATTTTCTCGTATGAGTTAAGTTCGGATAATATCCAATACCCGAAATACCGTGAAACAAAACCCGTTAGAGTATTAAAAAAACATCAGATGACTAAACTTAAATTTTTATAGTCAATATAAATTATTTATAAATTTGTATAGATTTTTCTAAATTTTTTCACTTTATAATTTTTTTGAATTTTTGTAGCAAAATTTATTTAGAAAATAATAACATTGTAATATAATTATTTTAAAAGCTATGGATTTATTTAAAATTTGAAAACAAACTAAATTTAATGTTGCTAAAAATTAATGATTTTAAATTGTGTTGGTTTACAATTTTGATAGTGATTACGTGAAAAGAATATTAGAATATTTTAATATGTATGTTGGAATATTTAAATGAATAAGTAGATTATTTTAATTTATCAGATACATTTAATAAAATTTCTAAAATAGGTTCACTTTAAAAAAATCACACATGAAAAGGTCTATGTCTTTTCTTTTAATAAAATAGATTGATATGATAGACGTTTACAAATTACACGTAACAATATTTATTTTACAATAATAATTATATAATTTTGGTAAATTAATTAGTAGTATTTCCAACCCAACCTCAAATTCTCAAATTTTGAAGTTTTTGTCATCTCAACCAAACTTCAAGTCTTCAAATTTTGAGGTTCTGAGTGAAACCTCAAACTTGAGGTTTTGAGTGAAACTTCAAACTTGAGGTTTTGAGTGAAACATCAAACTTGAGATTTTCGAACTTTCAGATTTCCTCGGATACTCGTATGAGTTCAGTT